>QYTT01082458.1:27402-62355 GCA_006980735.1 Dasypogon diadema
TTCCGACTAAACTGTGCTGTATGCATCATAGGATTTTCTCTTGAGCTTAGGCAATACCTTAAAAAATGGAGACTGGTTGGTTCTTGGCTCACAAACGTTTTTCTCTATCCTCTTTTAATAATGCGGGAGTCTTTGAAGTACCATTTTGGAATATCCGTTTGAACACTTCTTAAAATTTCAGGATCTACGTTCTTTCAGAAGAAAAGGATGTATTTTTGCAGCTTCAAGCTCGTCATTTTTTGATATTTTAACAATGCTGTCCTGTAAAACCGTTGTCAGCCTTATCAACACAATTGGCCTGTATGCATAGCTTCACCTTGCGGAAGATTAGGGTCACACTTTAAGTTTTTCGTATGTTGCTGTTCGCTATCTTGGATGACATGGATTTTGACGTTTTTTTTAGACTTTTGGGGTGCATAGCCATTGGTTCTTGGAACTTCTTTTTCACAAATATCCATTTTTCTGTGGAAATCATCGAAATCTTCTTGCCTATGTTCACCATTGCAATCTTTATAAGCCCCCGGACATTTCCTCCATGTTTGGGCTCCATGTGATTTGATAACCGATTCAAGGTTTGTGTTATTAGCAGCGATAATAGAGAAAGAAGTTTCAGAGGGATCACCTATGTACCTCAGATCTACTACACTTCTCGCCTTCTTCGCGATATTATATTCTTTTTTTTGATTCTAGCAGTGCTGCTAGAAAAAATTCACATAGTGTGACCAGCC
This sequence comes from Dasypogon diadema, assembly GCA_006980735.1. Lineage (NCBI taxonomy): Eukaryota > Metazoa > Arthropoda > Insecta > Diptera > Asilidae > Dasypogon > Dasypogon diadema. The sequence goes on from QYTT01082458.1 coordinate 28,131, forward strand.
CTTTTTCGTTCCGTTTGAAACCTCCCGGCTGTTGAACTTCTCCAGTAGAAACTTTACTTTATCGCATTGTTTTTTCTTCTTAGGTTTTTCATCTTTCTGCTTCACATATTCAGAAAGGGTTCCATTGCAAACACAAAGGTCTGTCTCAAATTTGTTTTATTATTTCAATGGTAATGCTATACTGGCTCCAGAGGTTTTATTTTTTAGATGTGCTACAGAAAGCAAGAAATTTTGTATACTGTCTTTGTCCTTTAGGGTTCCTTCAGCAGCAATCTCTTTTGCCCCCATCTTTAGTTACAAAAATCTTTAACAACCCTAGGTTGAGATTACGCCCCTAAGCTTCTCATTCCATAATGATTGGCTTCGGAATTAAAACTGTTTACTCATTTCGAATTTATCGTCCTTTTGGGACATTTATTAAAAATTAAGACGAAAAAAGGAAGTAGGTAGGTATATTTGTGAAAACCATTTCATATTGATTGCTTCGCTAACAAGAAAAAGCTCCTACTATAACGAAAACAACTTCCGAAGCGGACTCATAGGGCATCTAATGGGATCCTCTTGTGACATTTTTGATTTCAGTTAAGATAGAAGAGATTTTGTCACAATCCAAACTGGTTGGCTATATCCCGGTAGGGTAGCTGTACCAGGTCACTACTGTGCAAACGTTGGAACCGACGTCAAGTTTTTCATTTTATTCCTCTCTCAAGCATCTCTAAAAGATAAAAGTTTCACTTTTGATACGTTGCTATTATCAACTTGATAATGATTTCCCTTAGCTGCTTCGAGCGTAATGAAAAATAAAGTTGCCGACATGTTTTGTATGAGGAACCTTTATACGGTGCGCGGTTATACAATATTCTTTTTTCCCTGAAGGTTGCAGGCAAACTTTCTCAACTTTTCTATAGTCGGAAACTTTAATAATTTCTCAAACTCATAAACTTTTAACTGTGGCCACATTAAAGGAATTCCTCCAACTCTATGGGACCACCAATGAATTCCATTGAAAACAACGTGAAGATAAAGATTGTTTACATTGCGTACGGTCTTAATTAATGTGGGATTATTATCTGGCTGTGCGTAAAGCAGAAGTCAAAATTCCTGAAAATATTAATAGCAGAGATAGCCGATCCGGTGATGCAACGCTTCATCAGCCAGTCGAGAGGAGGCCAGATCCTGCTGTTTCCAAAATATAGTTCTACCGTTTAACTGCCTTCGGTAACTTTGATATCGAAAATCATGAACGAACTGAAACCTATTAAACTGCCAAAGAAGATAAATAAACTGATTCTAATCGCAGCGGCCCGTATACCCGAGAGTGGGCCTCGATGCAGCCGGCGCACGTTGATATGCTTTTAATTTAAATTAATTAGTTCCCTGCCTAATTTGCTCTAATGAGTCCCGCATAAGGGAGAAAGGGTCTATGGGATTTCAGGTTGTGTAATTTCCAGGGTTTTAGTAATGTATAGTACCCTCTAGCCATTTCTCAAACAGGTTGTTGGAAAATTTCGGTTGGAGTTAGTTGTTCACTTTTGGGGATATATATAATGCACAAATTCAAGTTTAATAGAATTTTAAGTCGTAAAGGCTTCCACTTCAGGAAGAATGTGCACTTGATAGGTTTCGTCTTTTTATTGGTGATTAAATGTCTGCAGGTGCTGCATTTTTATGAGCAAGAGAAAATTTAAGTGCTTGAGAAATTGCTACAAATTGTAAAAGTTTTAAGACTTGTCTTGTAGTCTTTCGATATAAATAAAGACCTTTCATGTTAAGGGGGTGAGAAAACAATTTTCTGACATTGCGCTTCACTCCTTTATCTCTGAGGTAGGAGAGGTGCATGAAACGAAAGAAAACACGTGTGAATTTTTGGGAAGACTCCAAAAATGCAACCAATAGCCAATCCTGTAGGAGAATCAAAGATATCTCTGCTGAAGGGATCAGGAAGTGAAATTTAGTCCGGGATATGGGTTCGATTCCCGGGCTAGGTCGTACTTTTTTCTCGTATTTATTTCCCATTTAGTTTTAATGGGAGTAAGGAATTGACCTGACTGTCGATTGATACCCGATGCTTCGGGCATTTCAAGTTCACAGTTTCTTGTTTTGAAGCAGGAAATTGTTCATAGGTGTATTGCAATGACAATAATCCCAAGAGGAGAAGTCGTCTATATATCGAATGAAAAGAGAAGAAAATTATCCGAGTAATGGATTGTTCTTTAAAAAGTTCTGACACTAATCTCCATTGAAAATGTGTAGGCTTTAATCAAAGGCAAGAGTTCAACAGAAAATTACAACTATTTTTCAGCAACGTAAAGCACTTAGCTCACAGTATAGTGACAGTGTACTTTTCGCACTCCCACCACGTAGATTACTCCATTTTTATTCATAGCACATAAAATACATACAATAAATAAGATAAGGAAATACATTAACTAGAAAATAGAGGCCGTAATGTTAACACAACAGCTTTGAGTGTTTACTTAGAGGAATCAATGAATTATTGAAATTCGAAAATGCACGCTATAAAAAGGTTATTTGAAGTAATTGAGGAATAAAAATGTCAAAAGCATAGTCAAGTATCCTTTAAATTAAAATTATTATTGACGTTGCAAAAATTGCTGAAATGCAAAGCAATTTATTTCAATTTTAGTTACAATGAGTTCAGTGGGCAGGAAAAATAAGTGAAAAAGATATTGAAATTTATTATCTGGAATAATTTTATTTAACAGCTTTATTCCAGTGAATTGTTTGTTATTGTTAATATTTTATTTTTGGCCTTCAACTTCACATGGTCGTCCAACCACAATCATAATTTTTAATAAAACGCGTGTCTGTTTAGCCAAAATTTCAGGTGTCGCTAAATTTTTATCGACAATAATTTAATAAAATTACTCTGCTTGGAAGAAAGGAAGAATCCTCCTCACCTTGAGCAAACTGGTGTTGAAGACAGTAATTTACTTCACCCTCGGTTAGCAGTGTTAACTTACCAGAGGAAAAGGGCTGAATATGAACAAAGAATCAAAGAGATCCAAAAGAAGAACCTGGAGAAGGCACTGAACCTGAGGTGGCAGGTGATCTGCCAACTACATCGACGTTTCTAAACACTATTCCAAGGCAAGTGAGCTACTACGAAAGCCAGACTGCCAGCCGGGAAGAAACACTGAAACTACTTTTGCAGGCACATTTCCTAGGTTACAGTGTGAATGAAAATAGCGAAGAGGTATTAATGATATTAGGGATGAAATCGCATCAATGGCCCCTTATATAGCAAAGCAACTGACGCAACACAATAAAGTCACCTTTATATGAATACCAGGACGAGAGGGTTTGGAGGGAAAAGGAATCGTAGATCCACTTGCAAACTTCGACTTCATCGGACCCGAATATTTCTGCAGCTATTCAAAAACCCACTTACTGGGAGGTTTCAGTAGTTGGGTAGGAAGAATCAAGCAAAAATATTAGAGAAATCATCCAAAGTTAAGGCAGGTGAATAGGTTTGATAATTATCTACTTGTAATAGAGGACAATCGATAAGATATAGATGAAGATCGTCACACTATCCATTAGATCAATTTTTGGGAAAAATACGTCTTGTTGAGGACGATCAATGCCATTTTTGTATGGCCGATAATCGCGGATGAATTCGGTCTACCGACTAAAACACCTTCTTCACGCAGCGGGATTTCAGCCTGGAACTCTTTACCATATTACTTTGAACTAGGTCCTTTCTCTCTCATTTCCTAGTTTCAAGATCTTTGCCAGGCCTGGATTTTACAGCTCCTCTCTTCTCGGTTTACGATCTCCCCGTCATTCTCGGATCTCTTGAGGAAAACGAATTTCTGTTCCTTGCCGGGGAGATCGATCGAATATCTTCGCTCCTTGGTGAGGCGATCAATCAACTTGACCCTGGCGATGATCAGGACTGACTGAACCGCGCTCATCAGCAGCCTATATTTGCTCGAGCTACGGCTTGGCCACATTTGCCATCAGTCTGCTTAGTACCATGACACGTTTTGCTACCTTGTCTGCCATATACCGAATAGGCTCAATTTGATGTTGATCATCATTCCGAGATACTTCACTGCCTGTTTGGTCTCAATGATCTTCTCACCGACCCGTACAGGACGGACAGTCGAGATTGCTTTTCCAGTTAGAACCACGACAGTGAGGCTAACGACAGTCCATGTGCCGTCATCCAATTCCTTCAACGCTTCGACAAGATCTGGTTTACTGGTGAAATTGCTTTCTTAAGAATAATACAAAATTATCTCGATTTACACGATTTCACTTTTACACGGTTTTCGAGTTAAAGATAAATTAAGCGCATGTGCCTGTGTGTGTGAATCGAGGGATGGATGCTTAACGATCGATTTACACGGTCTTTTTTTTGCCAAACCAATCTACCGTGTAAATCAAGGGTTAGTTCTCCTATCGACAGTGTACTTTTCTGAACTTCCAAAGTTTCAAATCTCTTGTCTAGGACGTTAATATGGAAACATCTAATATAAATCGGCTTGAGATTCATTCCCCATTGCAGATTATTAACTTTTGGCTTTTACCCATTAAATTGAGCTGTCTTTTACACTTGATAATGCATGGGGTCGGTGCACTCAAATGCAGGAGTAGAATATTCCGGCAATTGCACTTCAAGCTAACTGAATAGCCATTTATCAAGCCATGGTACACATCCTCATGTGAAGCAATAGTCGTCGTTCACAATGTCGAGTTGAGAATAGCGTAATTTTCGAACTTAATTAAGCAATCATTCAAACTCAGATTTAGAGCGATATCTGCAATTAGTTAACGAACAACGAATTTTCCGGGAGATTACATATGTGGGTATACTTTGCTGTTGGCGCCTCTCAGTAGCGTTATATAATTGCGTTCCCTGGGCTTGGTTTGCTAGCCAGATGTACTTAACTCACCAACGCCAATATATAGACATTGTGCAGCACTGCCGCAACTCTGGTGGCGCCTGCAGTTAAATTTTCTTCTCTTGTTTAATTGAGAAATGGACATGCGGTGACGGGTGAAAGGAGTTTCATCTATAGTCCCATCCGCGTTGTGCAAATGTAAATATTTATCCCGTGAAACCCGTTGACAGTATAAGATAAATTGATTGATGGGACCGAGTGGAGGAGAGAGCGAGAGTTCATCGTTGGGGCTGCAAGCAATCAATACCTAAGCACAGCCAGTTCGCTTTATAATGCAAATTAATGTAGTGTCGGTCCCATGGCAAACCTTGTTTGTATTATGTTATGGTTTCCAGTGTTATCGATCCTCTGGGACCGCGAATTTCCATCAGAAATTGATTTATTTTTAATGGCCTCAAGAGTCAGTCCTGATGTGCACCTAATATCCAGCGTACGAGTTCAGAGGTGAAACGGATTGTTTTTTCGGGACAAGACCCAACAGAGCTAGGCAGCACGGGTAAAATTTAATTTATCAGCGAAAGTTTTTGTGGTTTCCCCCAAAGATTTATATCCCTGGGGCGAAGTTTTAGAATAGCTGAGCTGTTGTGCATGCACTCGACGTGGATTTTGAGGGGTTTAATTAATTTCCATAGAAAGCCTGAAGATGAAGAAGGTGGAGGGCGTAAATTAAATGAAGCATTCACACCTTCCACCCACGGTAAAGGAATACTTCTGGGGGTGAAATGTGTTTCATATTTGGTTTAAAGCGAACTTCTTGCCTCCAGTAAAAATCATCTGCTATTATTGTGTAGTACCCTTGAAGTGGTTTTTTCCTATCATTAAAAACTTTTGTTTATTTAATTACAATTTGTAGAGCTGCCACAAGATTTTCTGCAAAACAAAACCCATTGTTCCTGGAGATTTTAAGAGGAAACGAACGCACTGAAGGCCTTATAGCAATTTTAAACGGCTCCAGCATTTACGATTGAAACATCTGTCCTGAAGTTATCATTAAATTGTGTTTCGTGAAAGGAGTCTCAGTCGCAGGACAATGCAAATAGGGATGCCATACATTCGAGTTGTAAATACCAGAGAGACTATTTTAAGATAACTTCATTGGAATATGTTGACGAATAGGGTGAACCTTCTCCTGGGCACGAAGGACATGACTAATGGGGGTCGCGTGGTTTCGTTTCAACAAAAACATCTGCGGTTTCATATGCTACACATATGACTGCTAGTGGAAAAGTTTTGCCAACGTTTCCGCAATATGCATAATAATATGTTTGTTGTACAATCTCGGGTGATGCCAGAGGAACATGTACTAGTGGTTACGTAAACAAAGTGTTTTGTTTTTTGTTAAAGGTGGAATGAATTCGCTGTGCTATGATGGACGTACATATCTTATAGAATATGAGAATATCTTAAATTCTCAAGCAAAAGGGTGCAAACCATGGAAAGTAATTGCAGCTGTTAATTTTTAAAGAGGTCAGTTGGGAAAAAAGGAGCAAAATAATTCACACTTTAAACTTATTTGTAGAAAATTAGTAACACATAGAGTAAAAAAGTAAATTTCACTATATTTCTATGTTGCTGAAGATCATAAAAAATGTTTTTCTGCTTTATAGAGGTCGGAAATGCTTCGTTTGGGAGGGAGGGGATAGTATTGGGATACTAGTTTCACTGAACATCCTGTAAATTTTTTACCGAAAGCCGCATGACCAATATTTAGATGCCATTCCACAGAGAACCCTTTACTTGTTCCACCAAACATCTCTGTTCCCTCCTCTGCTCGGGAGCTATAAATCCTTACAGTTCAAAAATTGGTCAAATTTCAAGTGAATTTTTCAAATTTTGGGGATTCTCCCGCCAAAATGTCCCATTAACTTACCATTTTTACTGGTTATTTGAATTCCTCTAAACTTCCCCTTTATTTTGGTTATGACTTGCGTGCAGTTATTTCATAGCCTATGGAAGATATAGGATAGTATGGAAGTTCCCTTCAGGGTATTTAATTCCTCACTTGGTACCTGCTCTGAACTAATTGTTACCTCCCTTCTTGGAAATAAAGGATGTAACACCTCTCTAATTGTGGCAAATGGCATGTGGACGGATGTGATGGGTGGGATCTTTGGAGTCCTATGATTTGCCTCAGGCTTTAAAATCTAGACTAAGTCAGTCCAGGCCTCAGATTCAAGAGAGTATCTCCCAAACCTCACGCTCAGCCTTAATGTGAGGATGGTGGATGTCTGAGAGACCTATCTCTCCCAAGAGGATCACCCACAGACCTCGACCTAATGAGAGGCGATAATCTGAAGTGGAACTCCTGTGGAATTTGCCCCCTCGAGACCAACTCAGGCGCTTGCTTATGCCGAGACGCCTCGGAAGGGAAGACTGGGAATTTTAACATGATAAATGTTGCAATTGAACCACAACATTTGACATGAAATTACTATGCAACATCCGAATGGCTTCGCAAGTACACTTCTCGTCAGTAGAATTGTCTCAAACACTGGTACCCAGATATATCGCAGTACCCTGTGCAGATTTTGAACCCACGCCAACAAAGGAGAAAATCTGTAGATGTATAGACAATATTCCTGAATTTTGATTTAGAATCAGCACCATATTTCCAAAGATTGTGGAGAATTTTTGTTAGGGGGTCCACACAATTTTAAGGGCCCATATCAACACCAATTTCCTGGTAATTTTTTAGTATACGAGTTTCTGACAGATGTGCATTAAAAAGAATGTAAATCCACCTGCTTACATTCCATTTACGAATAAAAATTAATCATTGGGAATTCTGTCAGAGGTCCATTCATAATTAACATTTTCTCTGCCAGCCATTCGCCATTCGAATAGTAAATCCCAACCTGTCTAATTTTATTCACTTCTTTCTTGGTACCCCCTGTGGGTTGTACGCATACTTTATTCACGCACTAACTTCTCTAGTTGATGAAACTTACGCAAATTAAATGCATTTGCATGCAGAAAACATTTATCTTAGACAAATTCCTATGAAGAAAAGGGGAAATAAAGAAAGCCGAACGCCTCGTCTCGGATTGATGAACACCCATATTAGGGCCCCTAATTTGTGAGATTTTTAACTCTACAGGAGAATTTATGAATGTTGCCCAGTTAATTATTCATATGTTTGATATTTTGTGAAAATTGTTTAAATCCACTCTGGAAAATCAGAAAAATGGTTAAATGAAAACACAGGCCGATTTCGATTTTTATGGCGGCCCAAGAGATAAAATTTCGATGGAGTTGGCGCCACAGCAAAGGAGATAGTAATGATGATCTTTATGGATGCAAATGTTTGTTTAGCGTGAATGGAAATATCAAAGAATTATTGGATATTATGATATGCCGCATATTTGTTTCAGAAAACGTCATATGGAATTTTATTAAGTCGAATCTGCCGATAAATTTGATCAATTTATTCCGTTGAGATTGATCCCCATTACTAATTCAATTATGGCTATTTATGCTTAACTAAGTGGACGATTTTTTTCTGTTTGATGTGGATATTTGATTATTTGCTTGCAGGTGTTTTATTTCTCTATGAAATTCGTATTTTTAAAAAAAATGGACTATCATTTTACATGTGACCCCTTTTGAAAACAAAGCAGGAATACCACAGGGTTCTGTAGTTTCAATTATTCTCTGTTTCAGTGAGTGTAATTATTGGCTTATTTGACCCATCGATACTGATTAGAATTATATTCAAGTACACCCAATGAAATTTGAAATTTACTATTGTGGGTTGAATATTTCGTCCATTGGCAATTGCCGAAGTGGCTTCAATTTGAAACCTCTCAAACATTATTATTATTATTGTGTCGGAGGACTGTGGAGTGGACCACTGTGAGAACCTCCAAACACCTCGACCACTTTGTGTTAAAGCCCTTTTAAGAGGTTCTATACCTCATGGATCCCTCGAAGAATATAAAAGTATTCCCCGATGCCTTCTGTTAGAGTGACCCATTACAAATAAGAGTTTTGTGAAATCTTTCAGTTATACTGACTCTTTTAATCCTATTCTTGAGTATCTTGTGCTCCCTCATCTTTTCTACGTGATCCAAGATTTCCCTACGTCCCTAGAAATGTAGACCTCAGATCCAGGGAACTTAAGTGGTTCAAACTCCAGATTCTTTGTCTGGACGTAATGGCCCCGCCTAAAGGATTTCCCCTCGATGTAATCCCCTTTCCCTTCTTTTGATAAAAAGATCACATTCGTTTCCCTTCACTTTGCCGAAGTATGCTTTGTCGCAACATAGGTGAAAAATATTCCCCAAAACCATGGTACAATGTCCTCCGCAGATCCGAAGATTTGAAGGCTGTGAAGCTGCATATGTTCCCTTTACTGCCTCTATTATTTCCATTCAATTTCATAATCATGCAATTACGTATGGTCTAAGTTCCTTTCGTGACAGAGCTTTTTGGAATGTGCACCTCAATTAGAATTCTGTTCGTCTCCTTTAGTGTTTGCGCCTTTTTTCCTGTCCTATCTAAAGTCTTTGGGAAAAGTATCTTCAGTGACTATCTTCGATGGTGTACTGACTTCTGAAATAGTCTTTACGTACGCGCAGAAATCCGTCCATGACTCGATTTTTCGTCCTCGAAGAGATCTTTTCAGTACTCCCTTCATCGTCTTGTGGTCTTCCCACGCCTGCAGTTTCTTATTCTTCAAGGCGTGATTAAAGGATTTTTTCATCCCATTCGCCATTCAAAATTAATGTTATTAACTTCAAAGGCTTTGTACCCGAATAACGTTGCCCAATTTGTCAGCCTTTTCACCACTTTGGCAGGGTCATGTCATTGACCCCCTTCCCTTTGGCATCGGCTGAGGTTGACTCTGTTCCTCTGTTTACAATAGGAAATTTCTTTTAGCCACAAATTCGAATACAGCATCTTGTCTGCGGTTCTTATAATTATAAATATAATAATATAATAACATTTTACAATTTTTACTACTATTATAGAGTCAATAGAGTTTACTACTATTATAGGCTCAACAGAGCCCGTGATGAATAAATTCTGTCCATACTAAGTTAGGCCTTTTTTTATTATTATGGAACCGCAATTCCTGTACAAAAATATCATTCTTAAAATTTTTTACATACTTTAATTCTTCAAATAAATCTAATAAAAAAGCCTGAAATGTAGAGCTTTTTGTCGATTTAATAAAACTTCCAAATGGAAACTAACACTGCGCTCTATCTCAATTCATTTTATACGTCAGAAAAAAAGTCTGTCTCTTTTGTAAAAAGAAAAACTTGTCCAAATTAACTTGAAAGTTTCTCTGATCTCTACCGTGAACGTCACTCAATCTAATGAGCCCTGGAACCATGTCTTTCGTTTTTATGTTTTTCTGTCCTTTGAGGAATAAATTGAATCTACAGAGTGTCTACTCCTGTTAGGCTAACAAAGTAAAGAACACTGCACGCTTCCACATCCACAAATTCATCTCTCCTTTATCATTGTCATGTCGTGTGTTTTATTGGATGCATTTCAGGGTTCTGGGTTAAAAGATAGATGCAATGCTGAAGTATTCGCAATATGTGCTATCAATCACGAAGCCAATTTCAAACCCAATAATAGTCACTCATTGAAAACTAGAAGTGAAATGCAATTATACAATGCTTGTTTTTGTAGGGTTGTAGAATAGTAGAATAAAATAGGATGGCGAGGATACCAATATTTGTAGTATCTGAAAAGAGTATATTGACTTGTCCTAGGGGGACTCAACGCTTTGTCTGAGACATCAAGGACTCTTTTATTACTTTTAATTTCATTAGTAAATATAGTATAATAAACAAACTTTGAGACAAACATGGCTTTGACTCTAGTATTGGTGAATAACCAAATAAATCTCAAATCTCTGTGCAAAGATTAAATTATTGGGGACGAACGAGATTTCGTTCATACAAATAGGACAAATACATTATTTGACTCACGCTCACAATCAAAATTTAATTTAATTTTTAGTACTGAACACATCCACTTCTCACACTTTAAAGCAAGAATTTCATATATCCAGCTGTTAGTTTCCCTTTACAGTCAAAATTTGACTAAGTTCAAAAGAAAACAAGTGCTGGGGAACTTCCTGCACAAACTGGAAGGAAGGAAGCTGTTGTAAAGCATTCAGAACAAGAATGAGATAGTGGCTCTGCAGTTTCTCTATAATTCTTCTTGCAGTTGTATACCCGCAGAGCTGCACAAGTGGAGAATTGTCCTTGTGCTAAAAGGAAATCTGTAACAGCAGAGATTTTCCGAAAAGATGTGATATGCTTACAAACCACCGCACCAATTGAACAACTTGTAAAACTTGAACCCAACCGCTTTCATATAGTATAAATACAATTGTAGTCAAGTGAAATAAATTGTAACTTATCGATTACGAGATTTTTTTTTTTTTGGTTTTTTTTCAAACTCTGCCATCCCAATGTAGATTTTTGTTTATGTCGCCCGAAAACAACCCACGATTTACATTTTGCCAGCAGCAGGAAAGACTTTCGACTATGATGTGTGCCCCCTGTGGTTATACACATCAAGCAGAGTGCACACCACATTTAGGAAATTACTTTTGAATTACTTGGAAAATTCATTTAAAAGTTAGAAACTTTAAATTTTACGCAACCAACACGAAATTTAAACTATTCCTTAACTAAATTATCTCTCCAGAATCGTGCTAAATGCTGTTACATGTGGCAGGATCCATACGTAAAGCACTGCCCTGAAACGCTTTTGGGACTCTGTGGTATAATAAGAGAGAAGTCGTATGGAACTTGAGAAACAATTTTAATTGAACGGTAAATTTTACTGGCAGGATTCAATTGTTTTAAAATTATGGCTGCATGCCTAAAGCTCCATTCGTTCATCTTTTGGTTAAAGTTTATGAATTGTGGCATGGATTCTGATTGAAATGAATACAATACATCAATTTCTGGCTATAGAAATGACGTGGCTTTGACGGTGAGAGGTAAGTTCATGTCCACCATCGCTGATGTCATGAGGAGTGCTGCTTGAGGGGCTTCAGGAACAGAATATCACAATCAATGCGAGCAAAACAGAGACGATAATCTACACTAGAGGAAAAAAAGAATCTGCAATTTGGACCACTTGCGCTCTCTGGATCTGAGATCAACGTTTCTAGGGAAGCCAAATACCTGAGCGTATACCTTGATTCGAGGCATTATCGAAGCATCATGTTGAAGAAAAGATCAGAAAAGTGAGGATGATGTTGCATCAACAAGAAGAAGAGTGTACGAATTAAGGTATAGAGCATCTCGCCAAGATCAGCACACTAGATATATACAATGGTGGTTAGATCTATCCCGATATTTGTTACGGTAGTCTAGTGGCCCAAGCATTACCAAGTAACCATTAGACAACGACTGGATAGGGATTATAAGTTTTTTTTTCGCACCACACCCACAGCTTCGTTAAAAACTCTTCTGGGGCTGCTACCTAGAATGGATCGGTTTGTGAAGAAGATGACGTGGTAAAAGAGATCATGGAATTCGCGATGCCCAAGCATAGGATCAAGATCTTTAGGATAATTTAACAGTTTCACAAGACTCTTCTCAATGACGGATCACTCTCAGAGAAGGTATCAGGGGATATTTTTATAGTCATGGATGGATCCATGATGAACGGGAGGGCAGATGCAGAAACCTTCTCTGAAAGACATAAATCTATCTTGTTATGTCTGTTATATAAACCTGGGAAGATTCCCCTCGGATTACCAAAAAGAGCAGCTGATTTTAGTTCGTGCTTTGGATGGTCAGGGATAAAATCTTTATCTTACTGGATCACCAAACGGTAGTCAGGTGCATGGATCGCACACTACCTAAATTCCTTTATTCATATAAAGTAATTGAAGTTTTTCCAAAGATAGGTATGAGGTAATCAAAGTGGTCAGCCATGAGACCCCAAAGAAACCACATCCAGCGCTGATCACATGAAGATTTGGACCACATCCTCCGCAAATGATCAACTCGATTTCACTACAAACGAGGAGAAATATCCTGATGACGCCGAAGACGCACCCAAGCCTAGTATATGTACTAGGAAGAAATTTATAACGTTTTAATGAATGGAGGCTAATAAATAAGCTGCGAAGGCTATGAAGAAAATTACGGTGTTCTAACTAACGAGTATACTAACGAAGAAGTCAGAAGGATTACGAAGGAGTATTAATAATGGAGTCACGAAAATTACGATGCTCTAACCAATAAAGCCAACAACGAAGCAGCAAGGATTGACTGACCAACAGGTAACGACATCCCTCTCCAGTCAGGAATTTTGATATAATGTTGGTTACCTTTTCCCCGTTCCACAGATATATAACAACGTACCATATTTTATTTGTCCCTTCAGTAACGAGTGGAATTTCAAGCTGATCAGCTTTTTCCTACCACTCTTTTTTAGCTCCTCAACTTAGTTCCCCCTCCCCCTGCTTCTTTCCTTCTTTGACAAAACCTCAGCTTTCAGGTTTGAGATTTAAGTGCAACACAAAAAAAAAGAAAAGAAAACAAACAAAACAAGTTCAAGACGATTTCGATAAGCACATTTAAAGATACTCTCGTCAAATGTCATGTTAATCGATTGATTCTATTTTTAAGGTAATACAAAATCGAAAGATACATTTCAGATACTTTGAGTTCAGCTCTATTGACAAGGGTATTCATGGTGCTTGGTTTATTAAAGGAGAAATTCTTGAAGAATTCCTGCAATCCTTTAAAGAATTTGCATTTTTACCTAGAAAATAACATTTATGACTGAGGTAAATGTAAAAATGATGTAGTGGTTAGGACGAACTATGACTGCATACAAACATGCGGATTTGTGCATATAAGTAGAAACCACCTAGAAAAGTATAAAGTGTCACACGGTTTAATGGATTACCTCCTTCCGGCGTATACAGAAAAGTTATTTTCTTTGAAAATATGAACACGTTCACCAAAAATGTGAGTGCAGTTTGTTGCTGCTGTAGGCTATTGAGTTGTTAGACTTTTAAGGAGTTTTTATGTTGTCTCCATCTACAGTGGATGTATTCTTGGAAGTCTTCTTACTTTACAAAACTCATTTTGAAGTGCTTTTACTTTTTCATAAGAGAAATTCAAGTGGCAGGTACAAAGTGATTTATGTGTTTTGAAATATTTCAAAGGTGACTTATTTAAATGCTTATTCAATAATATGTAGGATGGGGGAGGGGGCTTTGGAACCGTTCCATTTCCATGTTAATACGTTCTAAGAAAGCTAGAAAAGACTGTGGCTCAATTTAAGTGCATTGCTTGAAACATAATTTTGATCAAATTTAACACGTTGACTGCCGCAATTAGCATAAAAGCTTTCGTGAGAGAATTACCATTCACTGAGACAATTAGTTGAAAAGTTTTCGTGAGAAAAAAAAATATGTAAAAATACATTTAGTAAGAGAGAGCTTTAAAGCTTCACAAATATACACGTGATTGGCAGCGAATGGATTAAAATGCACTTGTCCTGAGAGGGCTTTTAACAAATACTTCGGACGACATAAGGCAAGCAATTGATAGAGATGAGCTAACAGTTCGAACTTTTCTTGAATTCTTAAAAAACGCTTTTCATATGATAAATTTCGGACTGTTGCTTCACAAGCTAATAGAATATTTTCAGTTTTCCATCAGCATGTAAATTGCCATGGTCTTATCTCACGGGCTGACAGCAGAAATTTATCTGTGGCGATAACTCCTCAGATTTCCTTAATGTCCTATATGGGGTACCCCAAAGTGCTATTCTCGGACCTTTACTTTTTTCACATCTGATTTCACGAACCTCAGATGTGGCAACCCTACCTACTGCTTTGCATAAAAATCCTTGGGTCATAACCTCGCCATTTAATAATAAAAAGTACATACTCTAAGCCAGTGTAGGACTCATGAAATTAAAAATTTGAATTTTAAAAATGATTTATTTTCTGTTAATAAAAGAAATAAAAAAATGTCTTCTTAATATCTTTTTGATTTTCTTGCCACAATTACTGATTTTTTCAAACATAACTTCTCAAAGTATTTAACGTCAGTAGCTGTAAACAATACTGCAGCAGGTGTGCCAACTGTAACCAACTGAAAGTGTTCACTTATTTCCGGGACAGCCTAATATATCTCTATTTCGTTTAATTATCGTTTTATGTATTTCATTTAATTATCGTTTAATTATAATTGTAAATTATTAGATTATTTAATTCATACCATATTCTAATTTCTCTGTCAGAACTATAGGTATACGAATTTTTAAAATAACAATCCTGAAGAAAATTTTAAAACATCTTCTGAGAATGTTTTTCAAGTAATCGATTCTTTTTCCACCAACTTTATTGGATACCGTGTGGTAATATTCAAATTAAAAAGAATTACTAATGGATAGAACCTAACTATGTTGAATAACTTCGGACATTATGCAAAGTTCGAAACGAAAAATAAAGAAAAACTTCCACTTTGTGATAATAATGTTCTCATGAAATTGAAATTTACTTTGATTTTGCACTCCCTCTGAAAGGACGGTCGAAAGAAACTTTGTACAGAGAGTAATTGATTTATGATACATATCGGAAATTTGTTATTTTGAAAATTGTTACTTTAGAATCTTCATAAAGTCGAAATAAATATCGCAGTCTTCCTAATTGTTTTTATTAAGATACATTTTGTAGAAGTGAGGCTATCCGCAAGAAGTTTGTTTACATTGATTACGTTTTTTCGTAATGGCGAATTCGTTTCGCCTGATAATTAAATAATAATACATATATTGTAAATACATCTTCCAGTATTTTCGCTTTTGAGACTCCTAAGATTTCTTAGTGATATGTCAATCCCATCACAAGCATAATTCTCAGAATTAAACCAAGCAATAATACCCGAATATCTTTAAACTAACAAGGACCCTTATTGAATCCGAAGGGACGGTTTCAAATCTCTAGATTTGCATATCTATTTGTTCGTTTATTGGCTTGTGTAAACATGAAAACTAATTAAGATATTTATCTCAAAAGGGTTTCGACAAATAGAATCATCATGGAAATCAAATCTATGAAATCTGAAGCCGTGTCCTTTATTTTGTCGGTATATAACAAACTGTTCTGTATTGTACTAATTTTAGAGTAGGAGGAGCGAACTAATCCCTGGATAGTTAAGTAATCTATTAATTTGATTTGATCATTAAATATGTTATGTGATGTTGTGGATTTCAGTAAACAAGACGATAAAGCTTTTCTCACCGCTTAATACAGAAAACAAAGTAGATTACATTTACATACGACCATTTCTGATATGTTGCTCAACACAGAATCCTTTACTCTTTCTAAAGAGATGTCCTCCCACTGGAGATTTATAAGACGTTAACTATGTTTCTTTTTGTATTGAAGCTGTGAAGTCTCTCGTTTAATTTAACTATTCACAAAAAATGTTATTTTTAAACTTTACTTAAAATTGATGTAACAATTTGTTGTTTTACCATATATAAAAAAAGGTTTCAAAAAGAAATTCGATGTTTGGGTGCCACCAGATTTGACGCAAAAAAATTTACTCGATCCAATTTCCATCTGCGAATCTCTATAGAAACAAAATTGAGTCATTTCTGAAGCGGTTGAACACGGGCCATGAAAAGTGCATCACTTATGACAATATTATGCGAAAAAGATTGTGGTCGAAGCGAGGAATTGCAAGGAAATCGTGCTTTATGAATTGCTACCGCATGGGAAAAATGATTGACTCGGATATTCACTATCAACAATTAGTGAAATTGCAACAAGTAATTCAAAAAAAAAAATCGGCCGGAACTCGTTAATAGAAAGGGCGTCGTCTTGCACCATGATAACGCCAGACCACATACATCTTTAAATACCCAAAAAAAAATTGAGAGAATTTGGGTGGGAAGTTTTAATGCATCCGTTGTATAGCCCGGACTTTGTACTGTCGGATTACTTTTTGTTTCGGTCTATACAGAATTCCCTGGAGGTATGTGAAAACCATATGTCAGAATTTTTTGCGCAGAAACCCTTCAAGTTCTATGTACAGTGACGGGATTATAGTGTTGCCAAAAAGATGGCAGAAGATCATCGAACAAAATGGTGCATATTTGGTTTAATGAACCTATTATGAAATATAAAAAAAAACCCATTAATTCCCATTTTCGACTCAAATACAATAACTTGTCCATATATGCCGGGAAGATAATAAAATTCGCAATAAATAATAATAATAAAATAATACTAATTCCAAAGAAAAGGAACAGAGAAAAATAAAATAAATGAACCTCAGGCGTGCAAAAATAAATACAAAATGCAGAATAGTCGAAGTAGAAAATATATAAACAAATATAAAAAAAAGAACTAAATAATAATTTGTGAACCCACTCCAAGATGAAAATAGGTAGAAAAATAAAAGAGCAAAAACTAAATAAAAAGTATAGCCAGAGTAATCAAATGAATCAATAGAAATTTACAAAACAAAGTAGAAAAATAGAAAGCATTAATAATAATAATAAATTACCAAATTAAATAAATAAATAAATAAAAAAAAAAAAAGTGCTCAAAGGACGTGTTTGTTTTTCTTTACTTTTTGTTAAAATATGCCCATTTGTCCCCTTTAAAAAGTTTTCTACTTTTCGAGACTATTCTAAAATAAAAAATGTATGCCATGTCTCCCTACTTTAGCCTAGAGTTTGTTTTTTACTTTTTTTCAAGAAAACAAATTTTCGAAAGGTTTGTGAAAAGTAGTCTACGAAAACTCAATGTCAAATATTAGATTAAATTTTTTCCATAGAGTTCAAGGTCAGATTTAGGCACTTCCCCCAATTAAGACTTAATGACACATTTTTTTCTACCTTCTTCCCAACTCTACGTAATAATATCTTTACATTATGAAGAAATTGCCGTTTCGTTCTTTAAATCACGTTCTACTCTTGCAATAATAGTATAAGCTTCCATTAATGCTTAGGTCGCAATTAAGAGCTGAATCACCACCGAGGTCCCAGGCTGTTAATTAAAACAACGTTAAGCCTTAACAAAATCTGATGTGAAATTATCCTCGTGTGCCTCGTTTATTACGAAAAATAAATTTAAGGGTTAATTATTTCCTCTTTTTATAGAAGGTAAAGGAAACCACTTTCAACGTTCTTCACAATCCTTCATCCGTTCACATAAAGTATGCGCGCTATACGTTCCAGTGAAGTTATGCCGCTGAAAATATGAAAATCCACGAGGTATAAAGTTAATCAAGACAATTACAAAGCATAAACAGCAGAGCAGAGCATATGTTTCCTATAATCTGGGAAAATTTTACCATAGAACATTTTGTAACGAAGTAGAAGCACCAAAAACTTTTTTGGATGCCACCATCAGTCATAAGATAGCCAGAGCTTACCTAGAGCCTGCATCCATAAAAGTGCTCTATTTAAAAGTTTCGTTGTTTATGTTTCTATAGCAGCAATAACAAATTCCATTAAAGCTTTTTGAGCTTCACAGTTCAATGCGCTGAGAAGTCCATCATATAACAAAAACTGATTCCTTCACTTCTGGCGTGCCATGGCCACCAAGATTGGAAATGTTTGGGTACAGTACAGAACCCCAACAAAACCACGAAGTAGATAAAGCGCAGCTGCACCAGGTCAAAACAGAGTTCATTCTCTTTACCACCCTCAAGTTTCTCTTTTCTAGGAATTCAAAATAAAATCATAAGTCACGAAAGCAGTCCACAGATATGAGGCACTCCTGTATTGTATTTAAGAAAAAATTGAGGCCAAGGATGGTGTCTTGCGTTAAGCCGACAGCAAGTGTGAAAATCCACTTGAACATGGTCTGCAGCTAATCATAAACATCGTAGCCATGCCCATGCAAGATACATCTCTCTTATAAAAATTATCTGTCTATGCTACATCCAAGTTCGAGTCTATGATTAAGCCAAACTCGTTCCCACCTACGTAAGAGCATCACCACATTGTGCTCTTCTTGTTACCTTTGGACAATTTTTGTTTTTTTTTTCAGTGGCAGCTCTGCTATGGGCTATGGCTATCATCATCCACCTTCCGATTAATCGAGCTCAGTTCGAATACGATAGTTCCGCTAGAGCATTCGAAGGGGGAAGTTTGAAATCGGTTTGGTCTTCCGTTTCAACGAGCCCAATCGTAAATTTCTTGGGGATTCAAAAGTGAAAAATTTTAAACTTGAGTGCAACAACGCGAGATACTATGGAGGAGAATCTGTGAAATTTTTCGTTTAGAGAAAAGGAACGAAAAATCAAAATTCAATTCGGAATATAGTTAATCAGTGTCATGTTTTTCTATAGGTTGTTTGTGCTGCTACTATTTGGTGAGTGATCCATTGAGGAAGTTGTTCATTTATAAAAATTAATGATAGTGATCTAGAAAAGGCGGTGAGCCAACTGAAAATTGGACCATTTAATAAAACGTGACTACGACGAGATCAAACAGAAAAATCCGTCAAATGTTTTTTGGGCAGTGTAAATTTCAAAATATTTTTGAATAAATTCGCAATTCGTGTAAAAGTCGATTGAGAAATTTTGTGTTTTGTGTGAATTTGAGATAACCTTGGCATGTGAGGATGGACCGGTATTTAGATGAGTACAAAAAAACAACCAAATGAAAAAAGACAAGTTTTATTCATCTTTTGAACACATTATCTGTGGGGCTAAAGAAGACATCATTCTTTTCTTTTGACGGGGAAATAAATTCGCTGGTATTTATGCACTTGAATACAAGACCGCAGGTGTTGTAAGGCAACTAATTAACATTTTACAACGATTACATTGGGGATTTTATTTATCTTTCCAAATTTCATCAAATTTGGGCTCACACATTCGCAAAATTTATTTGTCGCTCTTTTTTTTGTGGTGAAAAACAGCGTTTTGAGCTCATCGAATATGCTAATTGCCTTCTTATACAATTTATATACATTCCAATGTAAACAAGTTAGTCGGCTTTTTAGAAAATTAGCTCTTTACACATAATAAATAAAAGAAGAAGAAAAAATTCTTTTAAAGTTTTTGTGTCCCTTTCAAAGGTGTGCGATGTGGCCACCCATATTAAAAATTAAATTGAATATTTTATATTTCATCTGATTGACTTATGATTTTATTACTAATTCTCTACATAAATGGTAATCGCTTAGAAATTTACATGATATTTAAGAAAAATGGGTTTGACTTCTCTTTTTTTATTTTTTTTCTTTACTAAAACCGGAGAATTTTGCAGCTTCTTCAAAAAAATTTTGGATTATTTATAACCGACATTGGTAAATTCTAGACTTTATATAGCTTCTTTCATATGCTAAAATATGACTAATGTCTCTGGATTTAGTTTGTTAGGAGAACAGCCTACGATTTAGTAAGGTTTTAATACCATCTTTTTGTATAATAATACGAGGATGGGATAATAAGTCCTGCGACTCTCAATGAAGAAACGCACTTGGAAAAAAAGTATATCTATGTTTTTCTACATAATCTCCTTTTTATTCAATGCATTTGGTCAAAACCTTCGAAATTACAAGCCATGCTCAAGAAGAGGAAAAAGAACATTGAACTCTTTTTTTGTGAACACTTCAAGATAGGAACACATGGGCTGACGAAGTATATAAGCCCATTTTCGCCTATCTTAAAGCATTCATAAAAAAAAGTTCAATGTTCTTGCTCTTCTTCTTGTGGATGGCTTGTAGAAGATTTTGACTTGGTCCATCGATGTGGCAGCTTCTGAAGACCTTCTCTGAAGTAATTTTCTTCAAGACCCTCAAACGACGTATATACAGTAATCATTATTGTCTCATCTGTAGAAAACCTTTGTCCAGGTAAGACTAGGGATTTTTTGAGATTGGGAAAGATAAAATACTCAGAGGGTGCCAGGACGGGGAAATAAAGTGGATAATGGCTAACTAAATCAAACCTCAGTTTTTTCAATTGAACGAGTGCGCTGTCATGTTGGCAAAGAATTGTTTTCTTCGATAAACCTGGACATTTTATCAGTATAGCAACATTCAAGTAGGTTAGTTAGGTTAGGATTGAAACCTTGCTTAAGTAATCAATTAACAATACGCCCTTAGAATCCCAAAATACGAAAGCCATAACCTTCCCCGCCAATGCAATCATCTTTGCCTTTCTTGGTGGTAGAAAACCACGATGGACCCATTGTTTCTACTGCTCTTTTGGGAATTCACAGGCTTTCGGTCAGCTGTTTGCAAAACTAATGGAAATTTTCTTTTTAAAAATGCATTTATTATGCCTCAACGTTTCACAGGATATCATTCAGTGTCTTCAGGAGGTCTTTTCCACAAAAGTTTTTTTTCAAAAAGTAAAGAATTTCCAACTCACTCACTAAATTTTTTTGACTGTGTGAACCACACATGTGTTGGAGCCCATTATCCCAGGACACCCTGTATATTATGCAAAACTTGTCTGAAGAAATTAAATAAATATTGAACAAATAAATTCCTGTAGGAAATCAAGCAATTGATGAATATGATGATCATGAATAATTTCATCGAAGAATAACAGAAATCGCTAGGATCACTGAAATAGTAATGCAAAGAGTAAGATAACAGAGGCTATTGATGACAAAGTAATGCAGAAGGTAAGGTATTACAGAAATTTACGTTTTCTGGTTCATCGTGTTTGTCATATGCGCTTACGAGAGCAAAGGAACAAAGTAGAACGGCAGTAAAAATTCAATACTTAAATGCAACCTTGTGTGTTTATTTTTACATTTCCATCAATGAATGTATAGTAGTGTACATTTGTTCATTACTTCATTAATGAAGTAATGAACACATTTCCTACTGGGATATTATTCTCTAACGGATAGGAACTCGGGGAAAATAGACACCATGAGACTTCATATCTTTCACATTTGCAAATGGATTCGCACACATAAGGTATTGTTGGCACACTCATATGATGATGGTTGCAGGTGGAAAAGTAGGAAATTGGACGTGGCTGGTGCAGTATTCGACAACTTTTTTCATTAGCATCAATAGAGCTATCGATTCGATTTCAATTTGCATTCGTCTAAAATAATCAAAGGGTATTCACATCCCGGACGAATGTAACGCAATAATTTAATCTATTCATAAATCGGTAAAAATTAGACCTTTACAAGTAATTTTAATGCATTACATTTCCGGTTTTCTATCATATTACCTTTGCAAAAAAAAAATTCTCATCCATTCAATTTTATCAACTGACTGCACAAAAAGATAAAATTAGGGAGGGGGATTGCATAAAGGATAATTCCATTTTGATCACAAAATTTCGCAGAATCCCATTGTCAGTTTGCGATTTAGTATGTCTGCTGATGAGTAAAATTACTGCTTTTGAAATGCTTTTTCTTTTTCTGCCGGTACCATTCGCAATGAATTCAAAGGAAATTTGAGATTTCGTCCATATGCTTTCAGGCTTTTGCAAAGACCGTTGAAAACGCTATTCTATTCTATTATCTGGTTTTGCACAGCAAATTCATTAAGGCATTTTTAGGAAGATTGTGACACAATTTCTTTTGTAATAAAATCTTCTGCCACAGTAGTACACCTTCCTTTGATCAAATATATTTAAAACCCTTTCAGAGAGTTATGACTTTTTAAGTAAAATTGATACCCGTACAAAAATTTATTCATAAAGAACAAGATAAGGACTTGAAGGTGTAAAAAGAGTAAACCAACAACTAAGTTCATATTTTGCTTTTTATCTTAAAAATCTTGATCGCAAAGGAAAATAATCATTCCTGAATGATGATACTAAATCTTTTATAGCTATCAAAACGGATATATTTAGTTTTCCCACGCTTTTAAAATACTGCAACAATAATTGTGCGTTTCTTTTTTGAGTGAGAAACTTCCAAGTTTTAAGACAAGATCTAAAAATATGGTAACTAATTATCGCTATTTTTTCATTATGCAAACTATTCCAAATTTTTTCTAGATTTTCTAGTAAAATCTTATCTAGAAAAATTTTTGTTCTTTCGGTGTTCATCAAGGCACCCATTTAGGACCTCTGCTCTTTTACTTGGAGGCTAATGAGGACGGCTTAACATCCTTAGTCAAATTTTTACTAGAATTCGCATTACATTATACACACAGAGAGGATAAAATCTGTGCAAAGTCGAGATGAATTCTTCGTTCAATAACCATAGGCAGAAAAATTACACATTCTTCATCGCAAGACCCACGCCGGTGGTCGAGCGAGCTGAGACGCACGTTTACAGATTTTCTCCCCTGTTGGCGTGGGCTCGAATCCTGCATAGGACACGGCAATTTATCTGGATACCAGTGATTGAGACAATTCTGCTGATAAGAATTGTACTTGTAAAGCCACTGGGATGTTGCAAAATAATAATTTCATGCCAAATATCGTGGCTCACGATCATGCAACATTTGTCAGGTTAAAATTTTCCAATCTCCCTATCCTTAATTCTCTTCCGCCTAAGCTGTGCTGTGTGCATCATAGGGTTGTCCCCTGAGCTTAGGCAATACCTTAAAAAAAGAAACTGTCTGCATGTTTATCTCACAAATTTTGCAATACGTTCATTAAGACTTGCAGTAATACCCACAAATATTCTATTGTCCTTCCTATGTAAGTTTAAAAAGATGCAAAAGGAATTTATATCTAAACTTGATAGGAAGGTATTTGTAGTTGCATAAAGTTTTGTTTTCCTTAATAGTAAAATTCACATCATTAATCCTTGCGATTGAGTTAGAGCAGAAGAGCATTAACATAAAAATCACTATGCACTATTTTCTATTACATATCTTCCATTCATAGGGAATTCGAGATGCAGGAAAAGGTTTTATTCAAAATTTTCCACTTTATTCACGGTATAATGCATCTTTAACAGAAGCACCATTCGCCACCTTGCTTCCTCTACCTCTTAAAAGAAACTGAATTCTCATGGTGAATAATTTTTTTTTCTTCTTATCCTTCTTATTATTGCCCCTATAAGGATAATAACAACTCCACCAACCGTGCAAATTATAGTCATGGTCTTGAAGAAAAAGAAAAGTTTAGGTGGTTGAGAGCTCGAACCGGGGCAACTAAGCGTTAACACAAACTATATGTTGAAAGTGCTTAAGCTCAGAAGACGACCATACGATGCACACAACACCTGTTACGTAGAAGGGAATTTAATAGATGAAATGGTGGTTGGGAATTATTTTCGATCTGATAAATATTGCAAATTAATCCACAATTTTTAGTGGTTTTGCAAGAAGTACAAATCTCGCCAAAAATGCCATACATTTGTAAGGTTAAAAATAACTCCCAATTCACTTCCTTCTGAAGTTACTGTTTGTCTAAGCTGTGCCGTATGGAATCATTAGATTATTACGGGTGGAAGCATAAAAACAAAATTCCGGGACTGTGACAGTAAAAACTCCTTATAAGCAGCAAACTCGAATTAGAAACCCCAGGATTGTAAGCTATTATATATGCACTATGCAAAACCGGACACCTACGTATGGGAACAGGTAACTTTGTGGTTGAGTTGGAAATCTACATACAACCTTTGATACAGTCCTAGAGGTACAAAAGGGCAGCAAGCAACTTGTGCTCACATAAAGGCAATAATATTATATTCTGCCCAGCTCTATCATTCCAAAGAAGACATACGTGACATTCTAGGCAACATCTCTCATTTGTTGGCGCAAATTAAAACGTATCATTTTTAATGCATCAAGATTTCAACACTGTTTAACACGTTCACGACGCCGTATTTTTTATAAAAGAGCTTTTTCAGAAATTTCTTGTGAGCCACCGGTGGCTCATGCTTGCGTAAATGTCTTAACTTCTGTCGATGATACATAAATATATTGCATTTGCGTACATTGAACATTTTGGTAGAATATATGCCACCTTCGTTCTCTGTGTAGATGTAAAGGTTTTAAACCAAATAAAAACTCTCGGTGTACAGAAATTTTTAAACAGGGATATGAGAGACAAGCAAGTGGTTTTTCGAGACTATACGGCGAAAAAATGTCCAGGATTGTACTTATGAAGCCACTGGAATGTTGCACGGGTAAAAATTTCATGACAAAAATTGTGGCTGCTTACTTGTAACATTTGTCAGGTTAAAATTTTCTAATATCCTCGCCCCCTTAAAATTTCCCTCCGCCTAAGCTGTGCTAATCCCACACCTGAAACAAACTCTGCAGAGGACTGCATACTTTTAGAAAAAAGTTCGAGCACTTTCTCAACAATATCTCAATATCCTTTTAAAATCAGATCACTCTATGTATGCCAACATATTTACGTCATATGTGACATATGAAAAGAATAATCTCGACATATGAGAAGTAATTTTCATATGCGTACCTAATTTATCCTACAGCATTTATCTACGTATTTTTTAGCCCCATTCATTAACAGTTTGCGTAACCAGTTGCTATGGCTAACCAGATCGTTAACATCAGTGTCAATACTGACGTTCATAAAGTGCAGTAACATGACTAAGCCCACTGGGAAATATGCAAATAATGCGCTGGGGTCGCAATGCTATAAGGGGATCCGCTGTAAAGCGGCATTCAATCAAAAGATTAATTATATGGTTGATGTGAACATAAATATTAACAATGAAATTGAATGTTAACTGAGTTGCGGTCTTGTAGCGATAACAAGGCAATCCCGGTTCATCATTATGCATAAATAATAACTCACTTAACGTCTTGCTCAGATGAAATAATTTTCTCAGCGACGGACAAAACCTGACAGTTAAATTGTTTTCCATCAGTTGAAACAATACAATTTTCCAGGTCTGTACTATACTGGTGGTTCGCATGGCCAACAAATGGGGCCCCAGACGAACGAGCACATTTGCAAATTTTGAAATTTATTGCCTCAAATTTATCTACGACAAACAACTGAACCCGTCTGAAATAATTCAATTTTTTCTTCTTCCTTTTTTTGTTGTTGCAGCAATAAAGGATTGCAGAGCACTACGTTGTTACTCCTGTGGGGACGAGAACCTTTTCCTTGGACAGGAATACCCCAGTCCAGCGTCATGCGAGGATATGGAAAAAAGCGATAACTTAGAACCATTCGTCATAGAATGTCCTCAGGATTTTCTAGGTTGTATTACACAGTCGAAGGGTAAGTCACAGGTGATTTGCATGCTGTTGGAAGTCTTACATCATTCCTCCAATTTCCATTATTCATTTTATTGGCAATTCTAATTGACAGGTAAGGAAATTATGCGGACGTGCGAGACAGACGCCATTGACGATTGCAAAACTGCCAACGGAATCACTTATTGCTACTGCAGCGAAGATTTGTGCAATGGTAAAACGTCTCACATGGACGCCCATAAGTCATCTCGAGATGTGCTAGTCAATTATCCGAGCGATGATGAAGACTACTCGGACAGCTCTGGGTTTGGTCACACGGACCATGAGTTCGAGGACGAATTCTATCGGAGGAGCAATCAAACCAACACCTCTAGTCGGCAGCACACACCAGCCACCCACTCAAACTTATTCGTATTTATTGTTTTTAGCTTAAGCTCAGTAATCCTGAAGACTTTGTTTAGCTCGTAAAGCACTCGTAGTTCTAAGTTGATTCCAATTTGTATCTGTGATATTTATTTAATCCTCGTTTTAATAAGCCGATGATTTTTTTCGTTATGTTTTGTATTTTAATAAACTGGACAACATTAAATCAGTGGTTATCCAATGGATTGGGTGTTTTATTCTCAAATCTGAGGCTGAACCCTAAATGCATGCATGTACGTGTTTACATGATACTCTTGGCTTTCCCCATCGAATGTCTGCTATAAAAACTAAATTGGAAATTTACATGTGCACTTCAAGCTTCAAGTTAACATGTATGAGCAACTGTGTAAATCTTGGGCGAGGAGCAACTCTGTTCATAAGTCCTTCAAACTTTTTTGCTGATCTGAAACTTTTGAGATACTTCGCGGAAACAAAAGTTTAAATTGGAATCGAAAGTTTACCTCCTCCAAATCTCTTTCATGAAATCAATTATGTATGAAAACTGTGTCTTTCGAATTTCTTATTTCTAGGAAATCGTCGTCCGGAAAAAAAACTCTCTGTGATTTAAGTTGGAGAAATTTTTTGATCAGTTCCTAGTTAGTTGCGGTAACTTTTTTTCCATTAGGAACTACTACACCTTTTCTGTGCTAACAATCTGAAAAACTGTAGTAAACTTGCAACTTTTTAGATTGAATTGCGGGTAAATATTTTGGCCTCATTTCTTTTAAATTTCATAAAGATAAAAAAAGTTAAATGTCTCAAAATGCGACGTATTCTGAGGAAATTAAATTTATTCCTCATTCATCATTCCACAAACTGAGAGGACCATAACAAAGTAGTTAAGTACCTATATAGCAGCAAATATAAAGTAAATTGGAAAGACATTTTTCTAAATACATTTCGGTATACTTTTGTTTGTGCGACGCAACAAGCGATCCTATATTTAGGGGAGCCCGGGGTAAGTTGTTACAGTGTATGTTTGTGAGCTTTTAAAAACCCCGTACCTCATTGAAAATGCCATAACTATTGAAGTATCGCGTCAGTCCTCATTATTTGTGTTACATTCACGTTACTAAATTTGCTAAAAGCTGGGAAACATACACGGGCTCCCCTATTTGATCTTTTTGCACGGAAGAAGCCATGTCTGAGAGTACGAACAGGAATAAAGATATTAAATGAAGCAGCTATCTTAGGTAAATTAATTCGACCCCGCCCATTTATGGAGGCGGGCTACAAGGACTGTTCCAGGAGAGATCGAGAAGAGCAAACCTAAGAAAATTACGTTGAACCGCCTCGATGCGAATAATAAGGACAACATAAAATGGCGACCATACTGGACTGGCGTATTCAAATATAGGTCTGAAGAAAGTCTAACAGAGAGTCCTTATTAATAGTCCTTGCAATGAATGAGTATAATCCCTGAAAGAAGAACGGCAAATCTAGCCAGTCACCAAAATCGTTTCGCTAAGTTTATTTGACAAGCATCGATCGATAGTATAATTGAAGAGAACAATACTTTTCTTATGTGTGATTTATCAAGTTTTAATGGCAGCTGATTTAAAATACATCATCCATGAAAAGCATCCTGGTCAGAATTTAAAAGAAAACAGTCATGATCGAATGAGATAGCACGGAAGATGTTGGTACCATCAGCATTACAAAGAATTTGCGATTTGGACAGAAACAAAGAGACATCATTTATAAAAATAATAAAGAGAATAGGGCCCAGATGACTACCTTACGGCACCCAGCGTAGATTACAGGGCGGCAATATCTCTGGACACCAAACTATGGTGTTTTAGTCGAAAGTATGGGCTATTGAGCTGGATACAAGAACCCAATCTCAAATCGAATTAGAAACGCAAAGAATTGAATACTATCGGACAGCCAGACTACACTAGAAAAATTAGCTATCAATTAGTTCCACGCTGGAGCTGGGCTATAGAAAATTCCTCAATCAATTTATTGAAGACGCTAGGGAATCAAAGTCAGTGATTTTCTGGCAAGAAGGAAGTTTACTTAGCTGGAACTGCGTCTTTTGGGGTTTAAAGGACCCCATTCACAAATTGGGATGAAAGGAGTGGGATGAAGCATGAAACCCCCTGGACTGAGGTAGTCGAAACCGAAAACTTCCAATCCTTACCATATCTATCCTAAGCTAATCTCTAGAATAAAGTTGTAGGTCTTCAATGTGGAACTTGGTTCCATTTGTTCTTCCTTGTAAAGAGCATTATTTCAGTGAACAGATATTATTTTTTTTAATTATTTATTATTCCTGAAAGCTCTTTCAAGGAAAATCCAACAATTAGAAAGAAAATGTCACCATATACAGAGTCTAGGTAAATTTTAATTGCTATTAAATCCCTTTCCATAAAATTAAAAAAAAAACTTTTCTCGTCCATCGGACAAAATGCCATAGAATAGTACACTGTGTAAGAATGAATAAGTAGCTTACTTCTAATTTGTTACATTGTCCTTTGTCAGTGTTACGTAAAAAAAAAAGTTATTATCATCACGTCATTCATAGGTAACATATTTAAATGAAAAACCGATGTTATAAATCTTCGGTTCGATTGTAAACGTTTTATATAGTAAAATACTAACCACAAAAAACAATTTCAATGGATAATACCTCATTGCCAGATTCTGTTTATGGGATCCGGAAATATTTCATATGAGCAGACATGTATAAAATCACAGAATTTTAACATATTAAAAGCACATTAAAATGAAAATGCCCATTGTATCCACATAAATTCGCAACATCTCACCTGTCTGCCAATAAGTTCCACCGCGCGACGATCACACAATGAATTCGAATTATTCTGTGTGGAAAAGCAATTTTAAAATATTAACGGAGTGCAAAACTTCACTTGATTGCAATTCCATCAATGAAACATCTCTCACCACTGTGAAAAATTAATAGGCCCCTGTCATGAGAGATGTGTACCCACGGAAAATTGCAAAGCAAAGTGGTTGGAAATCCAATGAATCCATGAGAGACAACTTATTGCGGTACTTGGGCACGTATGTATGCATGATTTATCACGGAAACTCGTGTCCAAATATTTACGCTGTATTAAATTCGTTAAAAATCTGCTTTAATTTCATATTTGGAAAAAAAAGACATGGGATTTGGCTGGAGCATAAGCCAACAAAAACCATACTGCCATAGGAATTTACGTATCCCAGGGCTAATTAATCATTTCATGGATAATTGAAACATTTAAAGGATGCGCATCGGATTTAGTGATTCTCATGTGTTCGATAGTTTCATCTATATAAGCGATTTCTTGTCGAACTGGGATCGAACGACAGCATCTTTTTGTCGTGATTGATTAACTACTTCAGATCTAGTAAAGGTCGTAATTAACTGGGGGAATTTTTTATGAATTTCACGGGCCTTAATTAAACGGAGCAATCGTGACTAAGGTGATTCAAACCTTGTAGAGATGAAACTGCATATGTTTGACAATGATACATAGGTCAGCTATGTTTAGATAGAGCAGTTAGATAACTCTAAAGCGGCATAAAGTAGATAATTAACCTGTGGACTTGGGGGCGGATGCTGGATAAGTGAAAGGCGGTTGGGTTGAGTGGTCAATCTGTGATTTACTCATATCTCTTAAAACTCTGTAGAAGCCGAGTTCGGCTTCGGAGTTTTTGTGCAAATGAGGAAAGAGTTGTAAACAAACCGATGAATTATGGACTATGGCATGCCAAATAGATTCTTGGTTTCAATGAAGATTTATTACCTTTGGGAAATAAATATTTATTAATTCATTCTCATCAAATTATGAGTGGGCGGGAATGATCTCCTGCGAGAGTTATTTGTGGGAAATTTCACATACCTAGTAAAGAGTTTTGTGGGACTCGTAATTTATTTTATATAATCCAGTATGCATTTCAGCTAATGGGGTGTACACAAGATTTATACATTTTTTCAGTCCATTAAATTATGCGAGGGGAATTCAAGGTAAACCAGGACATTTTAGTGTACAGAATAACAGAATGTATTTATGGAATTGTAGGCTACATTCATTTTGAATACAATCCTTCGCTACATTCATCACACTTGTCTCAGGGTGGCACTAGTGCCATTGGATCCAGTCAGTATGGAAAGATTTTTAAGTAATTGGATGGAGGAACGAACGGACTTTATCATCACTGCAGAAATGCTAGTCTGATAAGAATTCCTCTAGAAATCCGATAGATGATAAAAAAATTTGTTTTTTTTGTTGAGTCAAGGCGCACAGGAAATTATTAAAAGGACAGCCCATAATCCGGTAAATATCATATCTTACTAATAATTATCTAAGCTTATTCCCGACTTTATCACTTCCTCTTTTCACTAACGCAACAACTACCACAGAAAATGTCAGGACAGGTCTGAAGTGTGGAATTGTACCTCCATTAAAATCCTGTTCGTTTGCATCCGCATTTTAGCCATTTTTCCTGTCATATCTCGAATAAATTCAACTTTGGAAACTCGATCCTTAGACTACAGAAGAAAGTCTATTGATTTCTGAACTAGTTCTGCATGTTCGAGCAAGAAATCCTATCCAACTCCCTTCCGTTGAAAAGCTCTCTCTACTACTTCGCTCTTACTCGCCTTCGGTTCATTATTCTTCAAGGCGAGGTTAAAAGCTCTTCTCATCCCTTTCTTCAGGCTGTTTAGTTTTCCATGCCACCAGAGAATGGGATCCTAATTATTTACTAAAATAAGAGAGCATACTTTCCGAGCTGACTATAAGCACTTGGTAATATTGTCCGTTTTTATGATATAACAATATTATTGACTTGATAGATTTCAGTTCTGTTTTTTAAGTAATTTTACTTGTCGTACTTTTTGGCGGCATGGGTCAAATTATCAGCTTTAGGCAAAGTCTACAAACTTTCAAGTATCTGTAACGAATTGATACCATCAAGTATCGTTACTCAGAAGCATTAATGTAACTAGGAGTATCTTCGCTTTTGTTTTTATTGCTAATTGCATGAGTATTATAATATTAAGAATGAAATTGTAATCTAGTTCTTTGTAAACTATTCCTAGTGCGTCAAAACAAATCTCCCAAGTCTCTATTCGCCTCTCCCACTAAAAAGTCACAGTGATTGCCAAAGATATTCTTCTATTGATACAGTTTAAATTTCCAAGTATTTAGAAATCTTATTTATTTCTTTGATTTTCTACGTTATTGAAAACAACAGTATTAGACTCCTACAAACGAAAATAGCAAAACTTTCTTCTTTGAAATAAATATTTGGTCTTAAAAGTACTTTTTCTAGGTTTTCGGAAAGAAATTGTGATTTCTCTTGGAACCGACCACTTTGCCGATGTAACCCTTAATTAGTGCCAAAGCATTGCACTCCCCAATCAGTAGAACTTTTCAATTTTGCTAAGTATTTACTTTTCAGTGATTATATCAGAAGTTGTTCAATTGACAGACAACTCGAGGTTCCATAAGATTTTTTCATAATTCATAATTTTTTGTCCGGAAACAATTATTAAACTCGTCACATCCAATGCAATGATTCAAGCAGTAGTGAACCGCTTTCTAAGAACTCTTTTGTATCTAATTAATTTAGACTTGAGTGTATCACGACAGCTATAAATCCTCAGAATTGAGCTTTACAAAACTTCTGTGTAAATCCAATTTATATGCAGATCAAATATTGTTGTTGGGGCTACTAATTTTTGTTCCCTGGAACTGACTAGACAGGGTGACGAACAGTTAATTTGATAAACGGAGACTCTTTTAATTAGACTAAACTCCAAGACGACATAACACAATTGTTTATGGTTTGGCTGTTGACCATATGAACCCAAAGTTCGTGAGATTCAAATGGACCGTGGCAATGAAAGTTGTCTGGCATCTGGCCGCGCACAATACAAAAAAACTCAAATTAGTTAATAAACCCCAATTTTCAAGAATGTAATCATTTTTTTTTTCTCATTCACATTTGTTCCCGGCACTTAAATTGTGCTTTACTTCTTCTCTGCCTATGGAAAAAGAAAAATTGAAATTAATGTCATTTAGTTGAATGTGACACGGAAACATTTGAATGGGCCACCTTTTACCATTTATCAAAATGTAAAACGCTCCAAAGCACCGCACCTGGTGTTTAGCATTATGAAAATTTAGAGGTGAATAAACGTAGCATTTTTTCGGTGAACAGTACCTACCCAAAGGGATTTACATTTACATAAGTTACGTTACCAATGAAATCGTGACTGAAATTTCAAATGGAATTGTTGCAGCCATAATCGTATTGGTGATGATTGATATCGTTACCTTAATTCTCAATTGGTTGCTGCACGTTTCCGAAAAATTAGACATTTCCAAAATTGCCCTCATTTTCTGAGTATTGTCGAAATAGCTGTTCGTGATTTCCGCCAAGTCAATTTTCCGGCATATATTTTGGAATATTCTAGTCAATTTGTTCCATTTTAAAATTATACTACCCACTTTTCTTGAAAATATACATCCAACATTCTGGGAAAATCCAGTCCAGTACATCACCACCACAGGTGTGCATCGAAATTAGTGAACGTTTGAGTGAACCGAAGATGACTAAAACGTGCTCGTATTCATTCACAAAATAATGTGGAATAGGTCAGTGATGCATTTCAACACGACAATATGTGACGACATGCAGGAAATTTACCACGTACACAATTTTCAACTCATCGAATTTGGAACAATTTTTCTTGTGAGTTCGCGCGCAACTAGGAGGTATTGTAATAGGGCTAATGAGGGAATATGGGCTTTACGCACTAAGGGTGTAGTTGTATTAGGTATGTGGTTGTGTACAGCCCCACTGAGAATGCTGATCCCAAAAGCAAGAATCGGGACAAAACTAATAATTGTTTTATTAATATTATTATTTGAGGGCCCTACTGAACTCTCTAACAATTAAATGGGTCTTAGACCTTGAAGATCGGATAGCCAATTTGGAACAGTAGTGCCGGAGAGGCCCTCTTCGAAATAAACAGATCTAAACCTAATTAACAAGACATTATTTTTTTAAAACACGCAGGAAGCAGAACGGGAGATCACAACCTTCCTGTGAGATTGTTCGACCTTTGCTAAATTAAAAAGCAGTCAAAGGCTTCCTTCCATTTGACAACACCTAATGAAGTTTATGTTGTGCTTTTAAGGCTCTATCACGTAAATCTCTGCTCATATTTTTAGAATGATCTGCTTACGTAAAAATGGTGTCTTTTTTTTGCATAAGATACTTTGTATTTTTATTTAAAATGTACAAATCCTTTTGTTGTGATTTTAAAGGTAACAGTCTGGTCTTCTCGTAAAGATGCATCAAGAGAAGTTCATATTAGTTAGTATTATTGCTTTCCAGTGCATAACTAATACATGAATTATGCAATCATAAATAAATTAGTTCCCTGTAAACTCCCTCAAACAAGGTATGTTCTATTCCTGCAGTGGAGCAATTCACTGGTAAGGAACTAATTTAAAGCCTTTATGATTCCATGTCAGGCTAATAAACATATAAGCTTCTGGGTCCTTGAATAAACCTACGTCTGGGATAAACATTTCAAGGAAATTGGATCTAAAATTCAAACTATAGAGGAAACTGTGTCGGAACGTAAACTTCAAATTCCTTTGTATAAATAAACTTTTAAGTTTCCCCGGGAAATTGGTAGTTTTCGGTTAACTAAGTAACATAAACTTTTCTCCTTTTGGACAAAGCCCAATAATTTCCCACTTACTACCATAATACATTGGGAAGTGAGAGAGAGAGAGAGAGCGAGGCAATTGTGCCACTT
>QYTT01082458.1:62375-73720 GCA_006980735.1 Dasypogon diadema
TTAAAACACGCAGGAAGCAGAACGGGAGATCACAACCTTCCTGTGAGATTGTTCGACCTTTGCTAAATTAAAAAGCAGTCAAAGGCTTCCTTCCATTTGACAACACCTAATGAAGTTTATGTTGTGCTTTTAAGGCTCTATGACATAAAACTCTGCTCATATTCTTAGATTGATCTGCTTACGTAAAAATTGTGTCCTTTTTTTTCAATAAGATACTTTGTATTTTTATTTAAAATGTACAAATCCTTTTGTTGTGATTTTAAAGGTAACAGTCTGGTCTTCTCGCAAAGATGCACCAAGAGAAATTCATATTAGTTAGTGTTATTGCTTTCTACGTCTGGGATAAACATTTCAAGGAAATTGGATCTAAAATTCAAACTATAGAGGAAACTGTGTCGGAACGTAAACTTAAAATTCCTTTGTATAAATAAACTTTTAAGTTTCCCCGGGAAATTGGTAGTTTTCGGTTAACTAAGTAACATAAACTTTTCTCCTTTTGGACAAAGCCCAATAATTTCCCACTTACTACCATAATACATTGGGAAGTGAGAGAGAGAGAGAAAGAGAGCGAGGCAATTGTGCCACTTTAAAGTATGTACCAAAAGTTCCTCAGATTCGGAACTCCACTTGTGCCTGAGACAAACATTAAAATTCTGCCTGCCCCACCAGAACGATGCGATAACATTTGAAGGAACAAGTTAGGCTTAATTTATATGGAACCATGGTTTAGTACATGCACGGAGTAGCATGAATAATCCACTCTGGCGTACAGTAAGTTTAACGTGCAGTTCTTCGGCCCTGGTATCCATATACCTATCCATGAAAATTCCATGTACATGCGACATTAAATTAAACAAATTGAAAATCTGAATACCGACTGGGACCGAGGGAACTGACTGGGCGCGGATGCTTTGAATACAAATTTATAAAAACAAACTCCTCAGGTGAGAAAACATTTAAAACAAGATTTATGTACGTATACATATTTCGGTTTGGGATATGGAAAATGTGATTGCGGAAAGCTCTTGTGCACTCGTCCTTAACTGGTGTCCCAATCGATAAAGCCATACGAACCGAGCTCATTTCAATTCCACTGGTAGAAAATTTATGAGCTGCAAATAAAATTGTCGCTGCCTTTTTGCAGGACTCCACACCGGTATACACATTCGATATATACATGAATATAAAAAAAAGATGTCTAGACGATTTATTCGTATATGCTAAATTCAGAATCTCCATAAGAATGTGTCACACTATCCCCACAGAAATTTGCGACCCCACTTTAATCGTGCATCATTAATTTTTCTGCGACTGAAGTGCACGCACAATGCTCGAATGGAGCACGCCATTTATCAAGAGATTATTGTCCTCCACTGTATCTTGATCCCAGCTCTGATAGCTTCCAAATAATGTAAGACCGATGACTTTTTGATAATCTTTTGAGTGCTAGTTTTATCGGAATTCTGATAGCTTTGTTAATGGCTTTCATGGCTTATGTCGCCTAAATGTGTTTCGGGGGATTCACAAAGAGGTGTCATCATGTCTTGTAGCAGGAAACAAAACCTGAGTGATTTTTGATCGAACGAAAACAAATGCAAAAACTACTTGTGAATGTTAAAATTAATCTTGCTTTTGTGAGATTTATTTTTGTTATCTTATGAAATTCTGAGAATCAAAACAAAAGCCACTAAGATTAAATGCTGTCGAATGATTGACTGGGCGCCTCGGATTTTTAATCATTCTCGTATCTCATTATCCCCACTTATAAACAGTGTCTGGAAGCCGGATATATAAACAATTAGAAACTAATTGATAAATTTATATTTGTCCGTTCCAAAAGAGCTGACAAAACAACTGGGTTCAGTGCCAACCAACAGAAATATGAAGATATCGGTCGTATAGAGGTCTTGTAGAGGCACCAAAATATACCTCATACTGTTGTTTCAAAAAAACAACTATTGATGCCTTAGTGTGATATAGACTCCTGTGCGCAGAAAGAAATAAGATAAGATACACATTACCCATGTGCCCATCGACAGGATCAAGAGGGTCAGGATAACTGAAAGGTTTCGCAAGAATCTCACCAGTGATGGATAATTCTCACAGAAGGGACCGAGAGTAATTTTTATATTCACGCACGGATCAATGAGGGACAGCAGCACAGGTGCAGGAATCTTCTCTAAAAAGATCTACATCTATTATTCTATTATATATGGCTGGAAGGAAGCACCTTCGTTTATCGAGCAGCAATACTGGCTCTGGATTGGCAGAAGTAATCCTCGATGGAATGTGTACAGAAACTCAATGGGTATGCCTTGGAAACTAAGATAACCTTTTGTCAGTTTAAGGGCACACCAGGATTCCAAGGGGACGAAAAAATCAACAACATAGCAAAATGGAGGGTGGCTACGAAATTAATAGGCCCAGAACCATATTCCACGATTGGTGGAGGCATAGTCAAGCACCTGATCGAGAAATCAGCCATAAAAGAACACAACAATCGGTGGAAAACATGGAACCCGTGGATGGTTGGGTTTTTTTTTCAACTACTGGGCACGAAAGCTTCGAATATCACCTCAAAAGGATGGGAAGACTAGAGGAAGGATCGCGCAGATTGTGCTTGAAGATACTGAGACGACTGCTCAGCCTCGGCGAACAGGAGCCAGGAGCGAATTTTTTAGGATCACTTTGACGCAAATCAGTTGGAACGACTCTTGGCAGAGGGACGAAGAAGGACTCGATCCACTTTGACATCTTTTGACAGAAACTTCGGTTATCCACTCCTTGAGTCAGGTGGGCTTGAATTTTAACATCCAGCTATGGAGATAGAAAAAATTACATGTGCCCCAATATCTCTGAGGTTGTGCCCATACAGAATCGCAAATGGTATATATATATATGTATATCAATATCAGGTATTCACCACCTCTTATCTTTAATAGGCCTAAAAGAGTTATTTCCAAAAATGAAATTTAATTAATTTTTCCATATTTTTCATATTCGCAATGATTAAAAGCTGGAGACGGTGACACATAAACAATATTATCTAGATTGTGCATGTAATTTACAGTTAAATATTCGATGCTCCCTCGAGCTCACCAGTTAATTAAACTTTTCAAAAATTCATTAATTTCCATTATTAAAAAGTTTCCCAAATCATTTGTTTTTTATTTTTATGAGAAAAAAATGCCCTACTCAATTTTCCACCATAAAGAATATTTTTCTGAACCCTAAAACCAAAGCCCCCCCGTCAAAACAAGAATTTAACGTCACATAAATAATTTACAAACTCAACGATATGTTCCTTGTTTCATGAAATTTACTCCATTCTGCTCTGGTAAGCATGACTCAGCATTAAAGTTATCCTATAAAAAATTCACGAAGAGCATATTAAATCGCCGAAAATTTCCCTCTTAGTCATCATCATCCCAGCTCCGCCAATGCATCTTCAACTTGGATGGATATCGACTCCGACGGCGTCGTCTTTATCGTTTCATAGAAAGTAAAAGGATATAAAAGGGAAAAGATTTTATACAACGTAGCCATCTTCCTGTTTCTTATCATTATCGAACATCCATGCAAACAATTTCGAGACGGAGAAACCAAGAGAATATTGAATATCGGGTTTAGACCTCGTAATTTTAAGAGTTCCTTGTCATGCTAGGGGTGCTGCAGAAAATTGGTCAATTTCGTTAAGTCCTGAAGGGCTAAAAGTATCAATAATCGTAAAATGTGCACTACTTAGCTTTTACTTGATTCACTCAGGCTGTACAAATATTTTATGAACTTGTGACGTAAATGTACGTTCCTAGGAAGATTATAGACGTCCACAAAATTCAGCAGAATGTTTGTCCAGAATCAGTGAACGGACTGGGCTCCATTTCCCTTATTCAAACAGATTTAAAGTTAGAGAAGTGCATACACAGTAAGCGAGAGCACTATCGTTTTAGTTTTGAAATTAAATAAATATCTCGACGTGTTTACTTCTACTCTTAAAGGGTTGTGTCCCTTTTTGTGTTTACTCATTTTCAGCTGTGTCAAAAGTTATCAGCTCGGAAAACTTCCAGGAAGCTCAACTGCTTCCGACGACATTCAAAGGAAATTTAAATATCTCATCATCATATTTGCATTTGCTAAAGATTTTGCTGGATGAACATTGCACTCGGGATGGAGCCTTATAAATGAGTAAAGAGATTCACAGAATCTGGGTTCCCCATGAAATGTATTCCCTTTTTATACTGGTTCTTAGCGAGATTGTTAAATTAGTTCCTGGTTAAAACATCAGGTACTGCTTACTCTTATCGCTGCAAGCTGCAAATGTGCATTGTAGGATGATGCATAAATTTTCTAGCAGACCTTCTCTCCATACTTGGCTATGACGGAATGTAATTAGGTAGCTTCAATTCGTGAAAAACTATTTGAACAACGAGTTTTTCTTCGAAATTTGAATAAATCCGCACGGTATAGAATGATGTTAATTATATAATGTAAGCGATATGTAGCTTTCTAGGACCTACTGAATAAACGTGTACAGGAAAGGTACAATGCACAATTAAGCTACTTGTCTTGGTAATCCGTGAAAAGGCTTTCATGAGAAGAATTTCCAGATAACAGCGTTAGGTTGCAACCACATTTCTCTGAACGTCCTCGCAATTGCTGTCGGTGTTGATTGCTTGCCAGTTCTGAGATAAGCCCAAGTAAATATTTAAAGATCATCCCTGTGGGACGAGGCCGATTATTGAAAACTGCCTCCTTTTGAGCACGCTCCTCCACCTTCTCATGACCATAGATGCCACTGTGACCTGGCACCCACAGAATAAGTATATCTTTACTCCAGAACAGATCGTCAATTACATACTTGAGATCCCTACCAATTTTGAGGTAATAAAGAGTTACATAAGAGATTTAATAGTTGTCTGACTGTTCGAGCAAATTGCATCTTTTAGTCCCTGAGGATTTCGGATTCCG
Source organism: Dasypogon diadema (assembly GCA_006980735.1). Classification (NCBI taxonomy): domain Eukaryota; kingdom Metazoa; phylum Arthropoda; class Insecta; order Diptera; family Asilidae; genus Dasypogon; species Dasypogon diadema. The sequence goes on from QYTT01082458.1 coordinate 67,344, forward strand.
AAAACACTTGCCCACCTTCAGAATAGCCTTGACCTCCGCCTGGCAAACAGTTGTGTACTTTTCAAGGCCTAGTGCCATTTGCACGCCCTGATCCTAGCAGAGTATTCGCTAAGTTCAGTTGCGGACTAAGAAGATCCAACTAGCATAGCTGTCTCGTTCGTAGTAAGATTGAAGCAGTCAGAAAAGTGTTCTTTTATTAGAAGGCAGTCCTTTGGGCCCAACCAAGCATCTACTCTTTTCGTGCAGAAGCTTTGATTGAATGAGTGCTTTATTTAGAAGTTCTCTCCCTGGATATTTAACCGACACTTTCAACACTTCCACAGAAGAATCTCCTGGATTCTCTTTTACCTTTACGGTTGGAATGTTTGTATTTATGAAATGCGATGTAACATTCTGTGCCATTTCACTGTTGTGTGAGGTGACAGGTTGGAACTGCTGTGCTTTTTCTCGATTAGCCCTCAAATTAACCCTTTTATTCTTTTTGCGCTGTTATATAGATGTCAAACATCGTTTCTCATACGCGAGCCACAGAGGGTCGGAATTTTTCTTATTCTTCCTATGGGTAAGAGAACTTATAGGAGTCGATAAGCACAGTAGTAATAGCCCTCACCAAATGACTGAGGTTCAAATGTAGGACGCCCCTAAACGATTTCCAATCAGTCTTTTGAAGTCTCGTTCTGTTCAAATATTGAAATTTCTCGCAAGTTTCGAATGTTCTAAGTCGGAAGAGTCGTTGTTAACGTGATATATATATATATGACTTGGTTACGATTTCTAGTTACAAATGTTGGCTCTATACCGTTTTATATAACATGTAGGTTACTAGCTATTATGAAAGCATAAAATGACTTACCCCTCGATTTGCAACTAGTGCTTCATCAAATGGTGTGGCCAGGATCCAGTTTCCATTTCAAAAGATGGAGATGGTTCATCATTTCTTCTTTTATTCTTTTCCCCAGAAACACTGTAGCATTATTTGTAGTGACCTGTGGAATTAGAAATAGATTATGATTTTTTTTGCTACAATACAATACCCCTTGGGCTCCAGAATCATCTTTATCTGCATTCCAACATAGACACCAATTTTAATCTTTACATCACACAATCTGCTGACTTATATATAAAATTGTGACAAATTTATTCATGAGGTCGGTTCTGATGTGCAGCGGTGGAACCAGCATATTCCGGAAGTCCATCCATGGGTAGCACATAATGTTTTTGTTTTTCTCTCTATATAGAGAGTTCGGTCCGATCTTCCCTGTAGTGGAATGCTTTTTATCCTTCCTGCTTCCTCTTGCTAAATCCAAAGAAAGCAAATAAGCTTCATTTTATTGCTTTGAAGAGCCATCAGAAATGCCATCACTTCGAGGTCTCTGATCATCCTCGTGACCCTAGAGAAATCTTGATGCTGTAAAGATATCTGGATGAGCTGCCAGTGAATAGGATTCCAGATCTTTCTGATTATTTCGAATGTAGTGATAACATTGTTGTAGAGTTTTCGGACTCCTGTCGCACTGTCATTGTAAAAGTAGCACCTTATTTAGTTTTATTCGTTTTCAATAATGGGAATTCATTTTTTCTGCAAATAGTTAATGAACTGGTGATCAAGATTAGGTCACAAATTACACTTCCGGTTCAACGAAAGACCAACATCCAAGTAGTTGCGCGCCCGTTTGTGAGGAGCAATGCCCATGGTCAAGAATATAAATCGAAGCCTTCCACGAAAAGGAATGATGATTGCTATGGAGCAGAAATTAATGAGGTGTAGAAAGTTCAAAACTTTTTTACTTAATACCAAAACGTATTAAACTTTACTTTTCGATTCTGTTATTACCAAAATTTCTGCCATGGCTAAGTAAACAAAAACAAAAAAATATCGTCGTCTTTCTTGACATTATTCTTGTGGTATCGAATTCCACTCAGTACCTTGCATTGTTGGTGAAACTCCCATAAGCCAGTGGGTGAATAGAACCAATCCCATTAAAGAGATTTTTGGATAAAACTCTTCTTTAAATGTCTTAAAAAAAGTGCTCCGGGCTATATGTGCAAATCTTCTTAGATCTTTGTTGCAGGAAATTATAAAACCTTTGTAATTACTCCACACTGTATACCTTTTGGATCTTAAAAGAATTTAGGCCATGGTTCTAAGAAATATTTTCCACTTGCTCCTTACATTACGCTGGCAATTGTTTCTGAGTGAGAATTTAATTAAATCAAAACGTTACCGCAGCTAAGTTAAAATAACGCCGTCAGAAGGGGTGAATGTGCGTACTCCGTCCATTAGTAATACATAGCTTTAAAAGCTTTCAATATGTATATTTCGGCATTTTACTTTCTTCTCAATATTAAACTTAATATGACGATGATCAGAAAGTAATTGATTGCAAATTAGAAAGGTTAAAATTCATTTCTTACTGTACCTGGAGGTGGTTAATTTTAGTCCTCAGAAAAGTAGACAAAAGCGAAAGAAAAAGGGCTTACCTTTATCCGTTTTATTTTTGTAAACGTTCCATTTTGGTTCTCCACGGATGTTATTTAATTTCCACCAGATCATCACCAGATCATCTTGAAGGTCAGCATACTCGTTAGATCACTACTCTCTGTTTGCAAGAGATAGGGAGTAGCAGTGACTTACAGGGAGAGATTGTAATTTACATTTTCATAGAAATAAAAGAAAGAAAGAAAGAAAGAAGAAGAATATAAAATATTGATAAATAAGTAGATACTTGAAAAATTTACTTGTCTAGAAAACAAGGTTTAAAAAAAAATTCGGATTTGCCACAAGCTTGGTATGGTAATGTATCCAAAACCAAATTTTATAATGTTGATGAACAATAAAGATATTGTAAAAATCCTTTTATTTTAATAACAAATTTTTTGCGTTAATAATCAGCATTTGCAGTCCAGCTAGATTTCGTTGGTAGTATTCCTTTATCGGACTGATCCCTTAAATATTTCAAACCTGCTTCAATTGATTGTTCCAAGTTTGACTTTGGCGGTGGTTTACTATGTTTACCACTACCAGTTGGACCATAATATTCGAAAGTAGGTGGTGGTGGAATTTCAGCACCTCTAAAACGTTTCATTACTTTCTCATCTACATTTTCTTCAAGTTCATTTACAATTGCAATTCCTTGGTCATTATTAAAAGCAGAATAATTCTTTCTGTGAAATTCACGTTTTTTCGGTGATTTTTTTGTTGTAAAATACAAGGACTCCTTTTTATTATCATCTGCATGTGGTATATATGGTGCTTGGGCTCGAAAAGATCTTTTAGGTGGCTCTTCTTCAGGTACCGGAGCAAATTCTGGATTTCTTTCATCTCTTTTGCAATCATTCCATTGTTCTTGGGACATTGGTTCTCTTTGAGGTCGATAATTCCATTCACCTTCTGAATCAGATTCTGAATCTTGAGTGGGTGGAACTCCGTCCTTATTTCTATCCCATGGTCGTATATGTTGTTTTCTTTCTTGTTCTTTACGTTTTTCCTCCTTTTCCTTCTTTCGTCTCTCTTTTTCTTCACGCTTTTTACGTTTCTCTTCCTCTTTAGTATCGAACAATTGCTGTTCAGGTTCGGGTTCATCTGAAAATTCATAGAATTTAAATTGTTAGTAGGTTTATGGGGATATTTTACTTAATGCTATGTTCGTTACCTTCAATAGGAGGCAGCCCTAAACGCGCTCTTTGTCGATTTTTAGCTGCTCTAACCCTTTCTGAAATAATCTTCTCTCTATGTTGTCTTTGTGCTTCTCTTTCTTTTTGTTCTTCGAGTGTTTTTTCACGCATTTCATCTAGAGCTCTTCGCTGTTTAGCTCTTTGCTCTTCATCCGTTGAGAAGGCATAGTATCCCACACCGTGCGTTCTGGCCTCTATGAAAATTAGAAAAAATATGAAGTCATCAAATATTTATCATCAGTAAAATAACGTTAAAAAATTGTGATATTAAAAATAAATAATAATAAAATGTAATAAGACAAAATTATCAGTTGGTAAGAAACTAAAGAAGCATTTTCCACAAGTGGTTCGAAATTCACGCTATAGGTAGCTGATCCAGTTTCAACATTAACAAGGACACATTTATTTTTGATATTATTTCCTATAAAATTTTTACTTTTTCGTCGAACCAACAGGATTAAAAAAATGATGAATCTCTGTTGCATCATCTTGGCAATTTTGAGTCACGCAAATGCTTGTGTATAAAGAAAGCCGCTGCTACTTAAAATCTCATAGTGTGCTTGCTTGTTTGTTTCACAGGATTTGTAATACCCATTCGCATTACAATGCCTGCACATGTAATTTTTAGAGTCTCATATAGGTTGCAATACAAATTTGACCTGGTCAGTGAATGAATTATGCCAAACAACTTATTATATCATTGAATAAATTACGTAAGGACAATAATTACCGGTATCTAGAGTAATGTATAACTCTCAGTACACCTCTACGGAAACTATTTTACAGCCATTATTAAATATTGATTATAATTATGGTCCAAATGGATATTTATAGCTCCCCTCAAGCACTATAACGTAAGCAATTTGCAGTTTCTTTGCCTGAGCACAAAGAAGTCATAACACGAGCCACACATCGGGTGAGTCTACTATGTAATTGCTCAAGTATTATGATTCATAACCAACATTTACTAGCGCAGCAACCAATAGTGAATGATTCTAGTGCCCAGCTGTTAGCAATTTTTATTGCTCAACGTAAAATACTGAAAGTGCAAAATCAATTTTATGACCATAGGGAAGTTTGATATTGATACTTAGTTTTTAGTGCTTTAGTATCACTTCACTTTTGGAGCTTAGGTGGCAAAGCCTGTGTTGACATCACATCTTTGCCCAATTTTGTTATGAGAAATACAAGAAACCCAGAACATTTTTGCTTTTCAGATACTGCGCTAAACGGGGTTCAAGTGTTTACTGGCTGGACTCCAGAGATCCCAATGGAAACATATATTTCAGTTAGTCTAAAGTCGTGTCGTGGAACATTTGCACCATTTCGTACCAAAGCGAAAATATTACAGACTATTAGTCATTAATAACGAAAGCATTTTCGTATTTGTAATCGTGTACCGTTGTAATTTATCAGAGGGGTTCCGTAAAAAAAAATCCCTGTAAGGTGTTAACAATACATAAAGGTGATAAATTTGAAAAGTTTCAGTTTATCACAATATTTGTGCACTTAGAGTTGGTTAAAAATGCAGCAACACATGACCCCATACTTCTTGTTACTTTATGGTAAAAGCATTTTATAAAAAGTTACTTTAGTAGTAGTATAGATTGGTACAGTTCCGCTTAAAGTTTTATGATCACCTTAAGAGCTTTCGTCGGGACACCTGACTCGGTTTTAAATTGATTTCCTTGTGCCCTTTCCCGTGATTACATTTTCAGGTTGCATACAAGTTTAAGTAAGTTTGTAAGAAATTGCGAGTGGTTGGTTTTAGTAAAATTTGGTGATTTTATGTGGGACTGATTTGATATTTTTAAAAGATTTTCTCAGAGCTTCAATGCATTGAATTTGACCGTGATTTCTATTTGGAATAAGTAAAAATGATTCTATACGAATGATGTATTTTATAAAACTGAATTAGTTCATATTTATTGACAATATTTAAAGCCATAATAAAGGACCTACATTTTGTTGAATATGCCTGTGGACAATTGAACTTGGGCGCGAATATTCATTCCAATACTCGTCTCCATTTGTGCCACTTGACACATTTATCTCAAAATTTGTATGTTAAGGCCTCAAGAGGTCTTAACTTTGTAATGACGTAATGAATGTAAAAACTAGTTCAAATTTCAATAAAATTCCCAGGAGAAATAAAAAAAGAAAGGGTGAAGGTAGATAATCGTAATTTATTTTTGAATTTTTTATAAGCGCAAATTAGTTAATTAAAGTTTAAAAAGAAGAGAAAATTTGTCGCTATAATTTTTTTTTCTTTATTTTAATTTGATCTCCAAAGATTGTGAATAGGTCGATGGTTGATCATAAGGCTCCAGTAGTTGGACGTGTATTGTACCAATAGTTGACCTGTTTTCGAATTTAATTAAAAGCCATTAAAATTAGCCTTTATTAAATTTTTTTTTAATCGTACTTCCATTTAGTTAGCTTTTCTTTCAAGTTGTTTTTAACGTATTTCCTAAGCTCAGAGAAAAATCCTATGATGCACACAGCACACCTATGGGGGAAGGAAATTTGCAAAGAGGAAATTGGGAAATTTTAACCTAACAAATGTTGCAAACGAGCCACATAATATTTGGCCATGAAATTGTAACTGTGCAACACTCCCGTAGCTTCGCAAGTACAATTCTTGCCAGTACGATTACCTCATCCACAAGTACCCAGATAAATTGCCGTGTCCTGTACAGGAT
>QYTT01082458.1:73740-90965 GCA_006980735.1 Dasypogon diadema
AAAAATGCAGCAACACATGACCCCATACTTCTTGGTACTTTATGGTAAAAGCATTTTATAAAAAGTTACTTTAGTAGTAGTATAGATTGGTACAGTTCCGCTTAAAGTTTTATGATCACCTTAAGAGCTTTCGTCGGGACACCTGACTCGGTTTTAAATTGATTTCCTTGTGCCCTTTCCTGTGATTACATTTTCAGGTTGCATACAAGTTTAAAGTTGGGTGATTTTATGTGGGACTGATTTGATATTTTTAAAAGATTTTCTCAGAGCTTCAATGCATTGAATTTGACCGTGATTTCTATTTGGAATAAGTAAAAATGATTCTATACGAGTGATATATTTTATAAAACTGAATTAGTTCATATTTATTGACAATATTTAAAGCCATAATAAAAGATAATATATATTAAAGTTTAAAAAGAAGAGAAAAATTGTCGCTATAATTTTTTTCCTTATTTTAATTTGGGCTCCAAAGATTGTGAATAGGTCGATGGTTGATCATAAGGCTCCAATAGTTGGACGTGTATTGTACCAATAGTTGACCTGTTTTCGAATTGCACTTTTAATTAAAATCCATTAAAATCAGTCTTTATTAATTTTTTTTTTAAATCGTACTTCCATTTAGTTAGTTTTTTTTAAATTGTTTTTAAGGTATTTCCTAAGCTCAGGGAAGAACCCAATGATGTACACAGCACACCTTAGGGGGGAGGGAAATTTAGGAAAGAGAAGATTGGGAAATTTTAACCTAACAAATGTTGCAAATGAGCCACACAATATTGATGAGATTGTAACTGTACAACACTCCCGTAGCTTCGCAAGTACAATTCTTGCCAGTACGATTACCTCATCCACAAGTACCCAGATAAATTGCCGTGTCCTGTACAGGATTCGAACCCAGGCTAGCAGGGGAGAAAATCTGCAGAGGTGACCACATCCCGCTCAGCCACTGCCGTGGATTAGTTTTCATTTTAAGTTTTTTCTCGACTCTAGTAAAGTTTTTGATTCCCATAGATCATTCTAAGCTACGTTCCAAAGCTCTTACGGAGATTTATACTCTTTTATTGTACAATATTGTTTTGTTGTTACAATATTACAAACGTGTAAGTAAATTTTACTTACTTCCTGTAATATTTACAATCTTATGTCATCCATATTTGCTCACTTTTAAGATCACTCTTTGAGTTTAATAAGCAGTAGTACCAACATCCAAAACTAAAAGAGTGCGCCTATATTCCACATTGAGTACTAATTATCGAATCTTTCAAGATTCAGATTCAAGATCTGGATAAAGATTAAAATCTTGTGTTTTTGTTGTAATTACGTGTCTAAGTTAGATCCGGATCTTGCGACCCATATGGATTTTGTACAAACAAAAAAAAACAACACAGCTAATGATAACATTGCACAGTTCCGAACACCATACGAACAAACGGCTTGTCTTATCATAAATTTCGACATTTTTACCGTCTTCTATTGCTTGGGAATGTTCTTTTTGTTCGCTTGTTCCAGAGGTAAAAAATTAGGAAAAATGTTAACGGTTATCCGTCCTCTAGGATCTTCGAGGAGTTTTCTATATTAATCCATAAAAGATATGTAATATGTTTGCTACATTCTTTGAAAATGTATTTAGGCCTTTTGAATTTTAGGAAGATATTAAAAACTTTTCGTACATTAACACCCATGTCCTCGAAAAATACCTCCAGCGTTTCGATGCTTTCAAATACTCTCAGTAGAATATGTTTTCTAAAACTATGACAAAACGCCTGCATTATACTTATTCATAAAAAAGATAATAGGAATGAAATTTCAAATTATATTAGGTGTACAAATAAGTTTCCGCCATTTGGCAAAAGTTGGCGCCACCAGTAAGTTATGAATAAAATTATCTGATGTTAAATGTCATTATCGTAAGGTTGTGTTGGACATCTGTCAACAACATAACCTAGAAATATTAGTGAATTTTTATCAGTATAATATATTCTTGTTTGTGTGAAGAAGCCAGAAATTGAGTCGATACGTGGATAGCCTCAAAAGATGAGAAAAAGTAGTGGCAAACGATGGGCAATACTTCGAATAGAACATAATGTCTCATTCTTTCACAATAAATGCCCAATTTTTGATAAAAAACGGCGCAAACTTATTTGTACACCTAATATCACCAATAGACCAACACTTTTCTATAAACAAGTATTAAAAATTTTGAATGTGTTTTAATGGTGCAAACACTTTACCTGAAAGTGTTAGTGCTGTTCCCCTAAAATTAATTGGGAAGGCCATAAAGGTCAGAAAATTTAGAACTCTTGAGAATGCTGCAACTAAAACTCGAGAGGCGATAATATTAATTAAATTATTATTCGCTGGCCCTCTTTGTTACCTATTTTACACAAAACTTAAGGGGACAAAGTAAAATTAACACGGAACAACTACATATTTGTTCTATTCATAACTCTCAGAGCACAAATAGCCACAGCCAACGGCTTGTTTTATAGAAATTCATGTGTTTCTCTGGTACAGGAGGTCTTCTATACTGCTCTGCAACAGGAAATTCATTTGCAGCACTTCATGCCAACCTCTATTACAGACATTCCTGTTATCCTTAAGATAAAGCTTGAATATCTGACCGACCACTCTTATTGGATTGTAATTTCAACAAAAACGCAAGGATTTCAATTAACGAATAATGTTTATCCCAATACAAATAGAACTTACAGTTTACCTTTACCGTTAGTCAGAGCCCAACAATATAAGATGGAACAATTCAAATAAAACTTTAATGGAACTTCGCAACGTAGTAGCATGGAATTAATTGCTAACTCAAATACTCGTGCATTCAATGAAAACACAGGTCGAGGAAGCTTAAGCGACAGGAAACACGCCAAAGTTCTTAAAGCTGATTACTTATTTATCTCGTTATTACAAATTTCTCGTGTATGCATGGTGGAGAAAGAGAGAAAAAAAATCCAGTCACAATACATTGTGTAGGGCTGCCGTAAAAAAAAAAGTGGAAATCTCCATCTGGAAAAATGTCAAAAGGACTCGTTCCTTGCAGGAAGCTGGATTTCCCCTCCCCTCCCCCCCCATCATCGTTAATATTTTAGATGGGAGGGAGGGGATAGTCTGGCGTCAGCAGGCTAGACAACGTCATTCAAGAAATAATTTCCTCATTGAACATTTTTCCGCTAAAGTTGGAACATTTCTTTTATATCAGATACAGATACGAATGAGATTCATATCTGAGTGAATGCATTCACGTCCCACACATTACACAGATTAAAGGGCGTCTGCTACTGAATGCAGAATTGCTCCATAAGGAGTAGTAGCATTCTTCTGAGCTTTCTCTAAAGAAAGGCAGGCAATTGGATTTCGACGTTCGTTCATTGAACTAATTTGCATTGAGGAACAATGTAAAGAGAGCAAATGTTTGCCCAACTCCCATTTATTACTTAACTACGATATCATGGAACTTTATGAATTTATCCGAACATAATTTTGCCCATTTTGCCTTTCGACTTCGAGTTGGAGTCCAATCGTGTTAGTTCTGATGGGGGGGGATTTGATTAGAAGTTGTGAAAATGCCAATCAAAATTTATTACTTAATAACAAAGTTGTGAGCGACGATAGCCCATATCAATTTGAATAATTCCCATATTGATGAAATGTGATTACATAAAGTGTTGAGTTTCGTGCAAATAAATACGGTTCAACTTGAAACCGTCGAGAATAATAGAAAATTATTAGTTGGGAACAGGTTAAATCGCAGTGACTGTGAGACCACTTATTATCAACACCGGATGCCAGGTGAGCATTGTGTTAAGTGTTTTCTTGCCTGGGGATAGACAATTTATTTAATTCACACAATTCATTTGGCCTCCACTAAATTCTCTTTTGATTTATTATCTGCACTGGAATGGAAGTTACTGGGGTAATTACGATTTACTGGATTAGAAAAAAAAACACAATTGTCACCGAAATATTTGTAAAAGTATTAAGTTTTACCTTTTCTTTCAATTTCAACTTTTTTTCTGTAATAATTTATAATAATCAAAATATTTACAATAACAAATTTAATGGATTGCCACTCTAGAATTTTGAAAAAATACTAATCTTTTTTTTATATTTAAATGACGTGTTAAGGTGCACACGGAGCTGGGATGGTCGTTAGTATCTGTACTTGTCATGCCAGTACAACAACCAGCGACCGCCCCAGCTTCGAAATGTAAGCACCCTTAGGGTCCTATAAATAAGGAGAACTTGGAGGTTGAGTAAAGTTGTCGATGCAGAAGATGGTAGTCTGTTCTAAATTCGTACAGCAGGGCTCAAGAACAATTCTCGGAACTCCACTGTTCTGACTGTTCTGCTAGGTCTTGTCTCGAAGACGAAAGAATGAAAGCGGTTCGATGCACGGGTATCACGGATAGGGATTGACCTAGAAGATATCAGACCAGAGATTTTGTTGGAATAATATCCATTAAAGTAGTGATAAAAGAGCGTTAGGCAAGCGACATTACGTCTGAACTGATCAAGTTAAGAGAGTTTGAAATACTCACCCAATTGAAGAGAGAGAGGTAGAGGAGGGTTTAGGGGTCTTTTATGGGAAATCAGATAGGTTTCAGTTTTGGATTCAGTGAACTCGACGCTGTTTGCCCCACCGCAGGCGAAGATTTTAATAATCTCGTCGTTAAGTGATCCAATCATGCGTACTCGATTATCAGTGGCATTATCATCTTAGTTCTCAAAATATTTTTTACGATATTCCTTGACATTATTTTTAATCAAATAAGTCTTAAAACTTATTTGTAGCTAAAAAATTATTTTTTTTTAATTTTTTGCAGTATTTTAAATAAACCTATTATTGTTTATTTTTATTTCATACTTTTTAGTCTTTTGCCTAATCTTATTCAGAACATGTATTTTCTCTGTGACTTTAACAATTCAATTCAATTCACTCAATATTTGTTTTCAAGAAGGCCAACTCGGGATACCTGCCCCTGCTCTACCCCTCTCGATGTGCCCAGTTTCAAAGAAAGTCAGTATAAGTGAATTAAAAATAGGCTGCAAGAGTTTTTAGAATAATCCTTTGAGGCCTTTGCTAAATGCCTCCAACTTGTTTTGACCTGAAAATATTATATTGACATCGGAACCGCATATGCATGCCAAGTTTCAAGAAAATCTAGCCAAAAAAGGTGGGTTATAAATTGATTTAGATTACTATAAAAATATAAAATTGTCATCACAACTAGGAATGCATGCCAAATTCCAAAAAAATCGTCTTGATAGAATTAAGTCAGAAATTATTTTAGATTTTAGCGGGCTCCTAGATAAGCCCTCGACTCATGCCCGACCCATCTGGTTTGAACTGCAAATATTGTACATATTATCATCGGAACTATGAATATGTACCGAGTTTCAAGAAAATAGATTCGGTAGAAGTGGGTAAAAAATTGATCTAAAAATTTTACCCAGACAAACAAAGTTTTTGAACTAAATAAAACAATGTAAAAACAAATATAAACTTTCCTGTAATTCCTTCTAACTCAGCACTTTTGCTGCAACCTCTTGGTGTTGTATTTTCTGGTGATTAAAACTTTAATCACGAAATATATTACCAAGCAGATAAAAGAAAGCCGTCAAACTGGAGCAATCTCGAAAGAAATATTTCCAAGTCTTATATCCAGACTTTATCCAAAATTTCAATGTCAAGCGGAGTAAAATCTATTTCATTTACTACAACGGAAATACCTACTACAATATTTACAATTTTTCATTAGCATCATTTATTATAAACAAGGCAAAGCAAAAAATACCACAAAAGGCAAAATGTAAAATCAAATTTCTAATTATCCTTCGAGGCTGAACGAAGAGAGTGAAATACAGTTTCTTGAGTAATGTGGCTGATAGATAGAAGTAAATTAAATAAGAAAAATAATACTATCCGTTCCTACGAACTACAGAAAGTAACGCGAACCTCAAATGAGATAGATGATCTATGGAAATCTATGGAGTTCATATATGAACCTAACACAATCACTAAATGCAACTTTTAGCTTTCTGCTTCAGTAAGAATCAAGTCTTAAAAGATGAGTAATCCATGTGTGAAGTGCTAGGGATTTAATTAATACAACACTAAGTAAGAAAAGCTAGTAAAGCTAGTAATTAAAAAAAAGGTAGTAAAAAGCTAAATTCGATTTTGATGTTGCCGTTCACGTTGAAGTAGACCTATAAGTCGTCGGCATAAATATGAATATCCACATCATGTATTAGCTGAAACAAATCATTGATATATAGACTGAAGAGCAATGGACCCAGGATAGATTTTTGCGGAACACCACTGCCCTGGAGGAAAAACACAAGGTGATCACTGTTACCTAACACCACTCTTCACAAACGTAAACTGAGAAAGTCTGTAAACAGGAAGGTCTCACCTGTGACACTTTAGGCGTCGAACCAAGCTTTCTGAGAAAGTCTCACAAATGTAGTGGAATCTTACAAGGCTCGCTTGTACTGTATAGAAGAAATTAAAGCGATAGAATAATTTTTCGAATAGGTTCTTATGGCAGACCCTCTAAAAAGTCTTTGAAAAGTCTAGAAGAGCCAGAATGGAAATTTCTCCCCTATGTCGAATCGAACAACATAAAAAAGGCTATTTGTGCTGATTGATATTTGCAGTATGATATCGTGGCATCAAAACAAAACAAGTACCAACTCTAACCAAAGCCAATGTTTATGTTTCAGGTGTCTAACAAAGAGATAGGAATTTTCTATATGTCATATAAATCTGGACTTGACTTAAGTGTACTAAAAGGAACAAACGTGCTGTCGTAATAGCTTCCTAATAAAATTATTCTATCTATTTTACCAATGCTCTTTCCATTTGAATTTGCACTAAATTCAGCACCTTTAACTAATAATCATGTGAGCACCAGGGTAAGTGTCCAGATGCATCAATTTCCAACAAATAAGCTGATCCTTTTAACTTATTGACCACATTGAGAAGTGAGTGGACAGCTATTTGTGCCATTTTTCATGTCTATCGATTTCTAGTGGTGTCTAATCTTCAGATTAAATTCCGCATTTTCGAAATACCTTTTCATTGAGCAGTATAAGAAAAGTCACTACTTTTCCTAGGCCATTGTTATACAAAATTTTGAGTGATAATATTACGAACAAAACGCAAGTTAATTCTAGTTAATTACTGCAAACTGCAACTATTTACCGTGGTATAACTCCTGCATAATATTAATAGTATAAAGTAGGTTTGTTTTTTTTTATAGACTTGAATTGTTCATCAATATTTTTCTAGGCTCCCAGAGGTATTAAATGCAAAAGTCTTTACTATAGTCTTCTTAGGCTTCCCCTCCCATTATAACTCTTGTCAATTCAAACTATGACTTTAATTCTTTTCTCTTACTCCTCAACGTATTTTCATTGCAATTTATTGTCTCATGCACAAAACACAACAGTCACAGATGAATATCTTTGCAAAGCTACTTCAAGTGAGAAATTGTAGTCATCTTTAATTTAGAATCCCAAGAGATAATCAACGTCAAAAGCTTGTGAGATTGTGACAAGTGGCTATGACTAATTGTGGTGCCAATTAAGTGGGACCAATGTTTCCAGGAATTTACAAGAGCTCACAGCTTAATTGAGCTTAAGAGGTACTTCAAGCAACATAACTTGTAGACGCTTTTAATTAAAACCAAGATATTTTAGACTTTCATAGAAAATCTTATAAACCAAGAGGTTAAGAGTGCATATAAATGTGAAATGCATTTAGGTCTTATGCAAATTTTTTTTTTTTTAGATACTTGAGCTTTTGTTCAAACCGAATTAAAATTAGCGAGAAAAGTGTAGAAAAAGTAACACAAAATTCAAAATCTTCAAAGAGAGTTACGAAAATTTTTAAATTGTATTATATCTTTACAATTTCAATTAAAATTTATCCTGTATTTTTAAAAATAATAGCATACAGTTTTTGGTATCTATGATATATGGAAAAGCAATTTTTGGCCTCCTGACAAATACGGAAATGCTACTAAGCCAGGCCATGCGTCATCGATCGAAACAGGTGGTAGTCGGAAGGGGAGATGTCTGGGGTAGAACTTCCCATTTAAGCGTTTCTAAGTACATTTTAACCGATTGTGCAACATAAGGTCGAGTATTGTCATGCTGCAAAATCACTTTGTCGTATCTCTCCTCGTATTGCAGCCGTTTTTCTTTCAATTCTCGATTCAAACGCATTAGTTGTGTTCGGTAGCGATCTCCTGTGATGATTTCACTCAGTTGCAACAGCTCATAATATACCACGTCGAGCTGGTTCCACCAAATAACCAGCATGAGCTTGGAGCCATGGCTTGGTCGTCGATTTTTATGTATGACCGCGGTGCAATTTTCATGAACAATCTGAATTAATAATTCTAGCTCATGCAATAATTTGTAATAATTTCCTCCTGAAATTTATTCGACCATTAGAAATCATAAGACGACTAAATAATTGCTAATTTCTAAACGCAATAAAAATTACCGGTAGAAGGATGTGGAAGTAAATATAAAAATGTGTTTTTAGCAGATGTACAATTTAATTACTCTACCTTCTAATATGTAATATAAAAAATTATAAAAATCCTACGAAATTAATTTCACATATATCTCATATTACATCATTTTATTTCCTTTCATTTTTTCGACTTTATTCATTTCCTTTAATCTTCTGCTTGCTTAATTTTATACTTTCAGCACTGCCCTCATTAAATGCTATAAAATGCTATATATGTGGACCATACGCCTACGAATCCTTTGGAGGACAATTAAATTCTACACAGTTCAAGTCATGTGATGGATATTCAGTAAATAAATCAACAGAGTTCATTATGGAATGTCCGTCCAAATACGTGGGTTGTATCACTCAAATTAATGGTAAATTGTTTTGCTTTTATTGACTATAACGTTTATAAAAATAAAATCAAATGACTCGTGCAGGAAAGCCCCCCCATATTCGAAACAATAACACTATTGTAAACAGTAATGTCTCGTAAAAGTAAACATAATATGATAAAAATAGCAATTTAATTACATTTCTATTCTGGGTATCATTTCCGAAGAGATTTGATGTGTCTATTTTTAATATGTTCCCAATATAGGAAGACCACTAAATTATCTTAAAGTGATAAAGCTTTCAACAGAATTTCCATATTTTTCAGGTACTCAAACGACACGAACGTGTGAAACACTAGATCTGAATGACTGCCAAACAGCAAATGGTGTTAAATATTGCTACTGCAGTTTGGATTTATGCAATGGGGGATTTGATGCATCTCAAAGCATTGTAAATGCAAGAGACCTACCGCACGTACATCTCACGCCTTCAAACGATATAGAAAACGTTGAATCAGCTAAAGGCGATGAAAAATTGCAATTTTCAATAAAATCAATTGATGTACAAAATCAATCGAATGGGAACATGATTTCCGTGTGTAATGTACTCTTTGCCATTATTGCTTTTAGTTGTTCAAGGATTTTATAGATGTTTGAGAATTTAAATTGTGACCTGTGTATACTGTGCAAATTTTTTTTTTTTATAAATTTTTGAATTTCAATTTATTTAGTATGGAAAATAAATTTATAACTCCTATCGCCATCACTTGTAGTCTGATTTTATGAGATATGAGTATCTTTCTGGTACGTTTTTTTACCTTTTTATTAATGATTATATTTTTAATTTAATTTACAATTTTCAACATGCCTAGTACAATATTTAAGGATAACATATAAAGATTCCAAATGCAAAGGAAAAGGTGTATGCTAATTACAGTTTTTTTTTTAAATCGCTTTATGTAAAAAAATGTAAAAACAAAAATGCCAAAATTTTGATTTTGAAAATTCATATCTCCTAAACGAAGAGGAGTAGCAGAACGGGTAGGCACTCATTTAAAAGCCACTGGTGTTCTCTACGATATGGCACTAGACTTGTATACAAATCACGTTTAGTATAAACTATGCGACCTTCATCCTAAAAGACGACCACAAAAAACTTTCAAGTGCCGTTGTATCGTAAATCGTTAGGATTGCCCCTCTACCTTCCATATCTCATCCTGGTGTGCTTCACTTCGAAGCTGGTCAGGGAGTGTTTTGAAACCCTGCAACGCTTAGCCTCGAACAACAGAGTTACACTCTGTTGAGTACCTGGCCATCGAGGCGTAGAGGGTAATGAAGCCGCTGACGAGCTAACCAGGAATGGCACATCTTCTCGACTCCATGGTCCCGAGTCTTTCTGCAGCATTGGTTGGTCGACCACAAAAGCTGTCATAGAAAAATGAGCTAGGGGTCTTCAGCAGTCTTATTGGTACAACAATCCAGGACTGCGTCAAGCTAAAGAGCTTGTCAGACCCTATGCCTAAAAAACTACCGCCTTATGTAAAGCCGGTCTTAGATTGCTTACGGGCTATCTTTCTGGCCATTATGAGCTAAAGTTCGACCTAAATAAAATGGGCCTGTCTGGAGAGACGGAATGTCGTCATTATTTGGAAGACGAAGAGACCACCATACACATTTTGGGTGAATGTCCCGCTTTGGCGTGGCTAAGAACAAAGATCTTCCTCCGAGAATTCTTAACTCCTGGTGAGATCAAATCCCCTTCGACAATAGACCTTTTTGCTTTCATAAGGAAGGCAGATAGTCTTTTGCAGTAATCGGAAGCTTGGCACAATAGATCTTCTTTCGGTTGCAGTGTCTGACTTATGGTCAACCTCCCAATAGTAATAGTAATAGTGGTTCAATTTATGGTAAGCACAACTAAAGGATAATGTTTATTAAGCCGAAAGAAAAAAACATAATATGGACTCTTGTAAAAACTTCTCAAAAATACCAGTACAATATGTAAAAATAAATAATTGGTTGACTTACCATCAAACAAAACGTCCTGATAATGCACATTTTCTTTATAAACATTTTCCTCTTCCTTTTTCTCCCAATTCATTTTCATCTGATCATGTTTAGACATCACTGAAGTCATTTCGCTCATATCGTCCCTACTCTCTGTTTTGTCATTACTATTACTTCCTTTCGTATCTATCATCCACATTGGAGCATTTTGCTATTTAAAAAAATTTAATTCGTTATTTCAATTCGTAAAAAACAGGTCTTATTCAATTCTTACATTTAATTCTATTCGTGGTTGAATATTTTCAGCTAATTTACTATCCTTCTTTTTGAAAAATTCCAAATCTTTTCTCAGACATTTTCTTGTTCGTCCCAGACAATCGGTGTATTCAACCCTAAAAATGCATAAAATATTAATTTAATCATTGAATAATTTTGATCATGTATTACAGCATACCATTCCTCATCAGGATCTCTGGATGAATATCTATCATTTTCCTCATCACTAGAATTATCTGAACTGGAGATATTACATTTTTCTGGTCGATTATCTTGTCTTTTCTGATTAAATAAAACCAGACAATTATCATCGGAATTTAATTTGCCACCAGATGCTGCCATTCGATCATAAAATTTCGCTTTAGCTTCTAAAACTTTTTTAGATTTGTGCAAAAGTTCAGAATCTTCATATTCTTCAACATCTGGAGTTGGGATTTCTTCTACTTTTTCTTTTTTATCTTTTGTTGAACCTTTCTTAGGCACAAATGTTTCAGCCTTCTGCTTCTCTTTTGCCTTATTTACTTCATCTTGTTTTCTTAGTAATTCTGCTTTTAAACTGAGAAGCTGGGAAAAATAAAAATAAGCATTGTTGATTTAGTTAAAATATTTAATTTTAAAATAGAAGAAATATTAATAGACATATTCTGACATATGGCACGGTTAGTCTGGTAGCCTAAGGCAAAGCCACAACTGGATGTGACGGCGTACAAAAGGATTACAGACGCTTTTCGCACCACATCCACAGCTACAATAGAAACGCTTCTGGGGCTGCCACCTCTGGGTCTACTATTTGTGAAGAAGATGTCATTGGAGGCGGCATACAGGACGCAGAGCGATGGGACATTGTACTAGTCAGAAACAGAGTATGAGCCTAGGGGAATTCTGGATCATGTAAAAAAGATCAGGGAACTCACGATACCCAAGGACAAGATTAAGAGGGTCAGGATAAATGAAAGGTTTCATAAAACCCTTTATCAGTGATGGATTATTCTCAAAGAAGGGATTATGTTAGCCTGGGGAGATACATCTCGGTTTACCAGACATTACAGCTGGCTCTGGGTTCATGCGTTGGATTACTTAAAGGGAGGACAGGCAAAAGAAGCTAAAATTCTCATTGCATTGGGTGATCAAGAAATGGTTAGATGCATAAATCGCCATTGTGTGGCCTGCATGAAGGACCTAATCGAGAAATGGGTCATATCCTACCATCTACAACGATCAGAAGAAAAGTTCTGAGAATGGAGCGGGGAACACTCAGGTTGTCTACAACTTTTCGAGAGGATGAAAACTGTATCGATTTAATTGAACTGTGAACGTTTGTTGTAAGCAGCCAACTTTAGAAAACATGATATTTTGCTTTGCAGCCAGAACAATTTCACAATATTATAAAAATGCTTGTTCCCAAATAGGAACACTAATCTCAGGAAGATTTAATTGGACAGGATACAAATTCAGTGGAGTTAAGCCCGTCACGTCATGGACACTTGAAAAGTGCATTCAATAATCCTTGCTTTTATTACTTTGATTAAAATTGCAAATACAAATTTTATTTAGACTTTATGCCCGAGCTGAAGAAATTTTTCTTTACCGTTCAGAACGAAACACTTCCAGATATTTTTTTAGATGCTAACATTTCGCTGGTTTTTTCTACTCAAAATAGAAGTGAAATAGATGCGAATAACTTAAAACACCAAATTTATAATATATTCCAGGATTTTATAATATTAATTTAAGATTTTCTATAGTGATGATGCAAATCACTGGAATGGAGATTAAGACTTGTAATACAACTTACCGAAGATATATTGACATCTATCCTTTTGCTTGGATCATTCATGATGCAAGTTCTCTTTATATTTTAAATGATTTACGTTTAAAATTTAACATTTAAAAATTAAATGCACCTATTCCTCAAAATTCACACCGCCAGCTGGTTGGGTTGTCAAGCCTTTCTTCCAATTAATCAGCTGTTTGAGCAAAATAAATTTGAAGTTTTCTAAAATTTATGGATTACGTTTACATTGAAATAATGTATATGAAAAAGATGAAAAAATTTAATTTTGATAGAAAAGTCACTACCTTTATAGTTTACCCTGAATTTAAATATTTTTTCAGCTCTATTGCAAATAAAATTCGGCGCCACACAGGTTAAAATATAGATAATGCAGTTCCAGGGCGATAAAATGACAAAACTGCAAACGTCAGATTATTGACCGGCGGCTACGTCTTGTTTTGCTAATGTAAACATTTAGTGATTCTACTTGAAAATAGTGTGAAAATAACACATAAAATATCAAAAAATAAATTGAATATGGTTCGAGTGCTTTTTCTACATCCAGATCTTGGAATTGGAGGAGCAGAACGTTTAGTTGTTGATGCGGCTTTAGCCCTACAAGACAGAGGACACAGAGTTAGTTTCCTGACCAATCATCATGATCCAGATCACTGTTTTGTCGAGACCCGGAATGGAACTCTTCAAGTCACCACCATTGGTGATTGGTTGCCCCGGAATATTTTCGGTCGTTTCTATGCTTTCTGCGCCTACTTCCGAATGGTCTATGCAGCATTCTACACAACATTCATCATGGCCAGAAGAGAGAAAATTGATATTATTTTCTGTGATCAGATTTCTATAGGAATTCCAGTACTTAAAGTGGCCAAAAATAAGCCAAAAATTGTTTTCTATTGTCATTTCCCCGATCAGCTTCTAAGTGCCAAAGGAGGCAAATTAAAACAGTTCTATCGTGCTCCTTTGAATTATCTTGAAGAGTTAACTACTGGCCTGGCCGATTGTGTACTAGTCAACAGCAAATTTACTCGCAGGATTTTTCGAGAGACATTCAAACGTCTCCAGATTACACCAGACGTTTTATATCCTTCGATCAACACGAAATTCTTTGATACTGCTTGCGTTAGTGATAACGAAATTCAGTTGAACCTACCCAGAGATACTCTAATATTCCTTTCGATCAATCGCTACGAAAGAAAGAAGAACTTAATGCTGGCAATTGAAGCGTTCTATGAGATGAGCAAAGATCTTACGCGCACAGAATGGGACAGATGTCATCTCATCCTTGCAGGTGGTTACGATACCAGAGTCATGGAAAATATCGAATACTTCATGGAATTGGAAAGTTTCGCTAACGAACTGAATCTTCTGGACAAAGTAACACTTCTCAGGTCACCGTCAGAAATTCAGAAATTATTCCTACTTAAAAAATGCCATTGCTTGCTGTACACCCCGGAAAATGAACACTTTGGCATTGTACCCCTGGAAGGTATGTACATGGCAAAACCAGTCATAGCTGCCAATAGTGGTGGACCGACTGAGACTATTATACACGAATCTACGGGTTTCCTTTGTGAACAGAATAAAGTTGAATTTGCGAATGCGATGCTGAGGCTGGTTCATGATACTCAACTGAGTGAGAGGATGGGGGAAATGGGCAGGAAGAGGGTTCAGCAGAAATTCTCATTTGAATCATTTGCAAATAAACTGGAATGTGTTGTTATGGAAATATTGTGTGAACTGAGGAAAGACAATTAATAGGATTAGTATGTAGCACTTAAGTCCAAAGTTGCACTCTAATGTTAATAATTTAAATAAAGCCACAAATTATTCCAATATACGCAAATACCTGGACTTGTGTCAGTTTAGTCCCTGTCCGATTTTTTTCCTTGTTAAAACTATTGTCGCTGTTGCATTAATTGCTTTGTAAGGAATTGTTTTCAAAACTTATTCCTCTTGTTCTTCAGAGACCTCAGTTCATTATCAAAGCAGGGAGGAGAAATGGAAGGCGGCCGATATTGTTCAAACGGAACACAAGAAACAAACACCTCAAAAATCTTAACATAAAACACATTGAGATTCTCATCAAGATCATCACTACACAGCCTACAACCCTAAAATCGATAGATGTGAGCCTACTCGATAGAATATTAAGATTTAATTTTTTGAAATTAAAACAGAAACTCAGCTCATCATTGAGACTAACATTTTCAGGCCCATAGCAAACAGTAATAAGAAGAGAAGGATGATGAGTCAGAAGAGAAAACTAAGTCCAACTGCCTACCCAAAGCATTCCTAATACTACTCAACTGATGTAAGTCAGAAGAAGCAATGGTGTCGAGAAACTGAAGTTCCTTAATCGTGAGATTACCACTAGGAAGGCAGCTATCGTTCATTGAACATTGGATAAGTTAAAATCACCAAGTAAAACAATTTCATCGATGGGATTCATCAAACCAAGATATTATAAAGACTCGGATCTTTATCATCAAGGCAGTTAAACATATTTGGTGGAATATAGTAACAAAGTAAATAAAAGTTTTGTCGAGGAAAGGAGATTTTAAGATCCATAAGCTCTAGAAAAAGTGGGAAGGGTCTAAGAGGGTACAGTTCAGTTGTGTTCTGTACGCTATTAACACCCCGCCACCGCGGGCCTAAGAGTCAACATATCTATCTCAACGAAAAGCTTGGTTGGACTGGTCAAAAAGTTCAGCATCGCAAAAGCCATAATGCAGCCCGATTTCAGTAAAAGCAGGATGAAAGAGAGGATTGTAATATATTGTTAGCTTTTGTTCTTATTCCCCTTACGTTCTGATAACAAAGGGAAAGCGTACTTAGTTTTCTTTTATTCAGTTCCATCGGACACAAGACCCGTTCAAAGAACCGAAACTTGCGAGAGACTTTCCCTCCCGAGGGATAAACTCGTGCGCTACAATACCATCAAGCCAGAAATTTGGCAAGGAAATCAAGTTGAACACAATGTGGTTCGTAGTTAACTTAAAGGAGGAAACCAATTTGTGTGAACGCCCCGAATTAATCAGCTCACAGTAAATTGAAGAGGAAGAATCAACATTGCAACTCGACGACGAAGCTCTTGACATCACCAACAGAAGAAGAGAAGGAGAAGTTTCAGCAGGGAAACAAAAGAAGAGTGTGATCTTTCGAGTCGATTGGGATCCTACACTCAAAAGAGAGGGAGGATTTAATATTGATCTTGCAAAGGTGCTGATTAGTGCAAACATGGCCAAATCTGAGCCGGCAGATGATAACGATGGTATTTCTTGAGAGATTCTTGTTTCAGACCCAGAGGGTCGAGTTGATCACAGGTAGGAGCAAGTGAAGTTGCCTGCCTTTAGCGGAGAAGTCCCATTTGTGTTGCCAAGAACGAATTAACTGGGCGCGAAGATCGGTGACTATTTCCATAGGGTATACCGGGGGAACATTATTTGAATGAAGAGGAGGGACGTTTCTGGCAATGGAGTCAACATATTCGTTACCCTCTATGCCCATATGACTGGGAATCCACATAAAGTGAACCACCAGAATTTCCATGCTGGGCAGTACCGCAGTGGTGTGCTTAATGTGGAGGACGAGAGGAAGGGAGAGAAGACAAGGACGAAAGGACAGATTTACTATTTGATAGAATAAGATTTTTGTCTTTGTAATCAAAGTCCTCGAGAAGGAGGAGCGCCCTATTTATTTCTCTGGCCTCAGTGTGAAAAATAGACGAGAGGTGGTTGAGAGAGAAAGAGTCCTAAGGTCGAAGGTTGGGGAGGTAAAAAGTGGAACTCGTTTGAAGTTCGGACTTAGAGCCATCAGTAAAAATCTTAGTGAAGTTTTTCCAGCGGGAGTTTATAAGTTTGAAGAAAACTGTAGGAGGACAGAGTCCCGTCCAGAGACGGAGTGTTTCCTGATGCCAGGGATGGTGACGGTAGGTTGGAAACGGAGGCTCTAGTAAGGGAGGGGAAGGGAGAAGGGGCAAGTTAATTTGATCATTATTAGTGCGCCAATCGATCAGTTGCCAAGTATTTTTCGATGTTTTCACTTTAAAAATTTAATTCAAATTAGAAAGTTTGTGTCCATCAAGTCTGTCCTTCAATCTTGTGTTCATTGGTATAAAAAGTAATTAATTACACTTACTTATTAATTTTAATTTTTCGATGTAGGGCTAATTCAAAAATTGCACTTACCATTCTCTTCCTATCCTCAATATATCTACAAACTTTTTGCGCAAACAATAATGCTTACATTTTCGAGGTTCTCAAGCCCATCCCTCCTGTAG
>QYTT01082464.1:21881-52629 GCA_006980735.1 Dasypogon diadema
GGAAAACTCTGGATGTAGTTTCGTCTTTGGAAGAATTTTCACTGTATTGTGTTCTGACTGCAAAATAGGATAATGGAGAAATTTTTTGATACATTGTCCAGATGGAAATCTTTTAGGGGGTGTAGTGTAAAGTTTGGTGCCTTTTGGGTACGTGAGATTTTTGAATAACTTATTTTGGTAGAAGCAAGTCAAACAAGAAAAAATCTGCAGGAGAATTTATAAGTATCAGGATATATAATTTATGCAGAATATTTTATCATTGACAGCATTCATAGATATGGCTTATGTGAAAATAAACTCGGAACATCTATAACGTTTAAAAATAACGCATACAATGCAGTGGGGCTGAGATGCCAGTTTACAATAATTTCGTAGAAAAAAGGAAACGGATCCATTTTTAATACATAAGACGGCATTGACCCCCATACTACAGTTGAAATAATAGTATTTTAAGTTTTGCACAACATGTTCTTTTGTTTTGAGTTTAAAATACTTCAAAACATTCATTTTCGACGTGGTCGATCGGTCACACGGACGGAGATGGTGAAGTGCTGAGTGGACTTAACTAGAGAAAAAAATACTATATCACCACAAAATAGGACGAAATCAAAAGAAAAAATAACAGGCAGTTTTCTCAAATTTATTAGAGTATTTATAACGGAGTATACTAAAATTGAACTTCGAAATAATTTCTCAAAAGAAATAGCCAAAAATTATCCCTCATCACGGTTTGAAAAATAAAATAATAAAGAGAATCTTTATCTTTATTCCCTTTCCGATGATTCCCTTTCCCTGGAGTCATTCTTCTTTTCGCATGACAAATTCTGCTTTACTTTTAACTATATATATATATATATATTTTCCCCGAAATTTTACGTTCCTTTGTTCCTGGAGATTTTCACTTTTGAACTATCAACTTCACATACCAAGACATTTTTTCCCTGTATTCAATATTTCCTTCATCGATTCCAGAAAAATTTCCCATTTTTGATAAGCCCTGATTTTTCATGTTTTTTTTTAAATTTTCGTGATTAAAATTTTATTCTGATTGTGGGTCCACTTAAAGAACATAAAAGTCGGGTGACACCATTTTGAGATCGAGACCCACTGTTTTTAAACATATGTTAAAAAATCACTTTTTTATTCATTTACTTTACTATGCAACTCTACACATGTAAAATAGATAGTTCTAATAAAAATGTGCAGAAAAACAAAGGTATTTTGGAAAAATTAACAACTAATTGCAATTATGAAATGAACTGGATGCGACTGGTCTATTCACACTGCAAACTTCCTATATGGCCATTTTGTCTTACTTTTGAGAGTTTAATTGTTATAAAAAAACCGCCAACTCAAATTTTTTTGCAAACCTTCTCAGGTGTTTGTTATGCAATTATGCGCCGACTGAAATTAGTCCGGAATCGATATCGTTTTTTATTCTCGAGATATTGCAGACGAAAAAAAAGCTCACGATCGTATCGATTCGGACTGGAAGGACCTCGAAACGTGGAGATATATCGAAAAAAATTTCAAATCGAAAAATCGGATCCATTACAATAACTTCCAAATGGGAAGTTAATAAGGAAAAAAAGAAATAGGCATTAAAACGATCAGACCGATAGGGAGATTATTCCATAGCCTGATAGACTGAACTAGAAGCTGTCTAAGGTAACGATAAGTGGGAGTTGTGAATAACATTGAACATTCGGACTGCGCAAAGATAAGTTTGTGAAAAAATAATTGGGTTCGTGCATCAAAAGAAGATAACTCCAGAATAAAATTGTACCCAGATTTAGTGTAAGGACTCAAGCTATAACCCAAAATCGACTTGACGTGAGGAATCATGTCTTCATAATGGGGTACGTTGTACACTAGTCCACTTCTTCACGTTTAAGTGCCATATAAATCAGGAAGGATACGATGCGTCAAAGTGCAGCTCCCCCATCTCCATCTGACCGAAAAGAATCAGTTTTAAAATCCCAATAGATTTATTTTGTTTTATTTGCAAATTTGAACGAAAGCAAACATCTATCGCTTCGTAATTTAAGGGAAATTCAATCAGCGCGTCACATAAAAATATATCAGTTT
Organism: Dasypogon diadema; assembly: GCA_006980735.1. Lineage (NCBI taxonomy): Eukaryota > Metazoa > Arthropoda > Insecta > Diptera > Asilidae > Dasypogon > Dasypogon diadema. Next base: position 23,970 of record QYTT01082464.1, read on the forward strand.
CATCTGGTGTCATATTATCCCGTCCAATTTAACAGGCAATTCCCGAAAATATGAGATTTCCTGAGTGACAATAATTTTTCAAAATGTTGACAAACATCGCGATACCCATCAAGCCTAATTTAATTACCGAATTTAAGAGAATTACCACCAAACTGGAAATGGTCGAGCGGAATACAAAACAATGCAATTATCATCTTGTCAAATAATTAATGAGTACAAAATGTCGATTCACAAAATTCGCACATAACAGAAATGCTTGGCAACCTCCATCAGGACAAATATAGAAGACACACTGCTAAGTGTGGGGGTGCATAAAAATGTCAGGAGCGTAATTAAAATGGATAATGTCACATTTGTAAAGCGGATTAAATCGTAACGTATCCGTTCATATGTGTGCACGAAAACCAGGGGAGGGGGATGAGAGTAAATTATTCCCTCGAAATTAATGAGGTACCAAGCGATGTAATAAAATCCTACAGTTTTTTCTTGCGCTCTTAATGTGGCAACATTGATTCTTTCTTATTGTATCCAATTCTGAGGTGACAATGTTAACGATCGCCTAACATTGCACCACTTATTTATAGATTCCGAGGGTCGCAATAAGGATCAACTATGCCATTTTACATACAAGCAAGGGAGCCCCGCATGCTCCAAGTCCACAGCATAGACACAACCACCCCGGGGCAAAGTGACGATGGCGAAAGGGTAAATGGATGTTGCAAAAGCTGAAACTGCCTGCCTGCATACTTGTCGGATTGCCGAACTTTGCCATACATAGGCGAATATAGCTAGATGAATCGATATCACTTCTTTTCGGTTTTAATTAAGACCTTCACGAAGAAGATAAAATTTATGTCGCTCGTTACAAATTTGTTCCAATAAGTGCTGGCAGACATGCCGGAATGGGAGGATGGCTCCAATGGGACAGGTGGATGGCGGGCGGAGAGGATTGGCCGATGGAAAAAAGGAGGAAAATGAAGAGGTAGACACGGGTGAAAATCTCAACTTACCGCGTCTTTTAGTTAATACTGCCTAGATGCCGGGATACATCTCCGTATCCATTCTCCTGTCACTAGATTCGCACATATGTAAGCCAAACCATAACTTTCAACTACTGTACTCGTAAGCATACATACCCCGAAATCTTCTGTGAAAACAGGGCAACGAGCATCTTTCAAGGAATGTAGCTTCCGAACGGGAGGAGTTGGATTATCACACATTTGCAAACATATCCCCGACTTGTCTATTATTCATGCAAAGTAGAGCGTGCAAACGTTTGAACTCGGGAAAAATTGTGCGCCAAGGGACGAGGTGTGGTATGCGCTGGTATGGTACTTGGAATATACTCTTCAAGATGATTTTACACTCTGGCTGAAGTTAACATAAGGAAAAAATATGGCATGGCCCAAGGGTGAAAGGCGCTGCTGCCCCGATGGCTAGAGGGACAAGGGTGAATGCTATGAGTGGACTTATAGGGGATGATAAATTATCCCCTCTACTTCAAATAGAAATTGATGAATGACGAGATAATTAAAAATTATAGGTTTATCCGGCATCGATGTGAGAAAATTGAAAAGCGTTCGTATGTTGCGTAATTTCATTTTCTGTGATCCTTTGAATTGCATCATTTGTCGTAATGAGAAAGCGGTAATTGCGAAGGTGGTCCGGAAAGTATAGATTGCCTCGCATGCTAATGACTAAGGATTGAATTTTAAGTGGGATACAGATACTGTGGAAATTTGTTACAAGTACATATGTTTGCAGATTCTTACACAAGTCTGGTAAATACGAACAGGAGTTACTACTTGAAAAAAAAATCGTCCTGATTATGATGAGCACAACAGACAGGTTCATAATAGCAAGCATTTCGATAGTTTTCCGACAGACTACGATTCCAACAGTTTAGGTAGGTAGGGGTAGGCTCTTGGATTTTGTGCAATTTTTGTTGTCTAAATTAACGTGTACACTATATCGAATCATCCATTAATTTGGAGAAATAGTTTTCAGTATTTCAGCATTTACATATTTCCCTATGGATAGGATCGATAATAAGTTCATATTAAGTTATTTCAATCTTAGAAATGGGAAAATTGATGGAAGAGACGTAAGGAGTTCTACAGCGATATTTAAAAAGAGTATACTATGCCAAAAAGTTTAATATTGTTGCTTACTGTCTAGAGTGGAAAAATGTCATATGATCCCATGTAGCGAATATGCAATAGCATTCCTCTTCAATTCCTAATCGAGTGGTCGACCACAATCTTTTTTATATGCTAATAATTTAGCAGGCTGCAAGACCATAATCCAGGCATATAAAGCCACAAAAAAGTTTTCCAGGCGGTAATCTCTACACATGCATTTTGGAACCATGCTCAGAAAGCTCCATATATTCCAAAATGCACATGTGTAAAAGTCGTTGTCTGGAACTGGACAGCTGTAAAATTTCAAAATGAGCTCAGGAACTACAAACTTGATGTCCTTGAGATCTGGGCACACACAAAGAATGCATTCATTGGAAAATTATTAACACCAGAACTACGGAGCTGCTTACGACAGTGATCCAAAATCTTTATTAATTTGTAAAGTAAGGAACTGGAAGTTATACATGAAATAATAAATCGTCCAAATGGTTCCCTCGGCTCAGATTTTGATACTTTTTTTTGGAAATTTTTGATTACTTTTACACAAAGTTTCGACTGTATTTCGGCTATAGCGGCTTGGATTTTAATCCTCAGCTCATGAATCGTTGTTGGATTAGTAGAATACATTTTCCCTTTAACGTAGCCACAATCTTGGTGGCCAATTGTGTTTCCGTTTCCGGAAATAGAGATCGATCGCGTCCATATCTTCCATCTCAAGTCACAAAAAAGTCTCTTATTAAATCGTGATAGCGCACTCCATTGACTGAAACTGCTTTTACATCATCATTTTCAGAGCAGTACAAACCAATGATGGCTTCTGCCCGAAACCCGCATCAAATAGTATCTCATTCCGGATACGTTGTTGTTGTTGTTTTGTGAAAATCAGTATCCACAACGATATTTTCTAAAATCCAATCAGGGCACTCTCGATGGTCAGCGGACTTTAGAAAAGCGGGCCGTGCACGTTTTGGAGCTTCGGTGCCTTGTAGAAATCTGGTATCTCTAAATTTTTGGATTAGGTCGCAAATAGTGTTCTCACTTGGCACTCGATTACGCGGAAAAGTACGCGAATTTTGCCAACTGTATATTTGTAATTGAACGTGAATTTTCATAATAAGTTCAACGATTTGCTCACGCTTTATGAAATAGCGTTCCATGATAAATCAACCAAGTTTGAATCCTGCAGCCCAATTTGAATTTGTTGAAACACCTTTTATAATCTATATAAACTTAGCCAAAGAGCTCGGAAAGGTAACTTTTTGTCGAATCTTCTGGCAAAATAACTTTGTTTAACTTGCATAATCTTTAATAGGACTTTTTTGCATACAGTAGTGTAGGTTTTAAAAATTTCAAAGGATTTCAGTTCGCAGAAGTTGAAAAAAAGTAAAAGGTAGGAGGTGACACCACCAATTTACCTTAGAGTGACTCCATGGCTCCCATAACCACAAGGGTAAATCAGACTAAGTCAGGAGCAGACCTTTTATAAATATAATTAGAAAATTTTTTAATGTTATTAAATGTGGTGAAAGCAATAAACTGTATTTCAAGCCAATAAAATCTTATCAGTCACAAATTCTTTGCCGAATTCTTCGTAACAGTTTCCATAATATATTTAGAAAGTTGGGAATTTTACTTCAACATTTCCTCCTGGACAACCAACCTTTTAAAACTGTTAAAAACCTTAAATTTTGTGAAGCTTTTTATTATTTGGAACTATGTATGGGACCTACATGTATATAAAGTATATAAATAACGTGATCCTGTTGAGATTCCACAATGAAATTTTCAGACAATAAGGATAATATTTATATATTAAAATCAGGGAAAATGGACGAGGAAAAAAGTTTGGTTTTGGAGGTATCCAAGGATATGTAAAGGACTTTTTCGACCCGGAAAATTTTTTCTCCAGTTTTTTGTATTTTTACTTTTTTTCGACACTCGAAACTGAAGCCATGAATTTTCAATGTCAGCTATACAGCCAGATTATTCAAAATTAAAAGAAGAAAGAGAAATTACTTTTTTATTTCTCTAAATTCTACCTGTATACGAAATTTCGAATGCCGCTGAAATTACTCTATAGCGTTGTCAAAAAAATGCAATTATATTAAAGAATTATTAGATTGAGCTATTGCAGTTGAGTTGTACAGTCGGAAAGTAAACACGATTAATTTTTGCGCACAAGAATTCAAGACCTTCACCAACAGAACTCGAAGCAATTTTCACTTTCACATTTTCTCTAAGGTAAATGACTCCTCCACCACCAAATCTGTTATTGGTCTACTATGGAGATGGGGTAAGTACCAGATAGTAAAGCAACCTAAATTGTCTAAATCACTGAATTCTGCTGTTCTTTAATTCCTTTCATCCAACTTTGGTACTAAAAACAAATTTCATATTTAAAACTGTTTTCTCAATAGCAGCCAACGCCGAAATTAGGATAATATAAATTGAGAAATTTCCAAAAACAAACAAACATTGCGACACTTATGCCAAAAACTTTCAACACATCCTCAAGCTATAGTGGTTGTGCACTTTTCGATATTACACTTCCTGTCCTGGGATGCACAAACAGATAACTACTGCAAAACTGCTGCTATATCTTTCCCAACACATCCGCTAAGTGTACGCACTTTGTAATTAACTACTTTGAAAGGAGTAATGTTTCTGGGAAAGTTTTTCCAAACAAATTCGACTGGGTAGGGAAACTTTTGTAAGTCCTTGGAACATGACACAAAAGTGCCGTATTAGCAAAGTCAATGTATGCTGGAAATGGTTTCACCAAACTCAAATTAATTCTGAACTTTTGTTCTGGTGCATTCTCTCGGCTTTATTACAGCAGTTGATGTCACAATTTTCGGATAAAGTGAAAACATGCTACGGCTTGGTGAGAAGGAAACAAGTTGTTGCGCTAGACTTAAAGTCGTGGGAAATTTAAGGCTTAGAGGGAATTAGTGCACATGCAGGGTAGCAGGGTAGTGAAGGGTTTGTATATGAGCTCTGATTTCGGGAGAAACTATTTTCCGGTGCTGTGTACAAAGCGAGAAAACCATAATAAGAGGCTTAAATCACGCTTTGAAGGTTTAGCCGTACATCAGGAAACTTGCTTTTTTTTCTTAACAAATATTGCAATTTAATATTTTGAATTAGGAGGAATATTTATTATTTTCTTGTTCATTCTGGTTTAGTAAACTCTACAACAGGAAGCAAAAGGTGTTTTGGTGTCCACATTAAAGGAGAGGCAAACTATTTTTGTGCACATATTCCATGAAACCTAGAGAGGCGCATTTTAGTAGGACAATGTACAATGACACGATGAATAATTTCTAGACAACTATGCCATACAAGTATCAAGTACACAAAAAGGCAACACTTCATTTCAGAGTTTATAAAAATTTCAGAGCTAATTATTAGCTACCACCCTACCGGTAAAAAACAAAATTCATACACACAGACGGGTGTCAGTGTATACAAAAAACCATTGTAAAAATAAATACACTGGAGTTTATCAGGATTAAGTGCTAAATCAATTGTGATAAATCCCACGTGTATTCTTTCTAAGTCATCGGGTTCGAATCCTTCACAGGATATGGCGATTTATCTGGGTACTAGTGATTGAGCCAATTCTACTTTAGAAAAATTTCAATAGACCATGGACACTGTACATTACTCATTTCGCTGAATCTATGATTGTTGCCATAATCAATTCAAGGGTCCCATTAATTACAGTTATACAAACTGCTTTTGGTTCCCCTCTATGGTTGCTTCACTTGTTATCTTTTTATTTAAGCCATCCTAAACTACAAGTGCTATTTCTTTCCGATCTATGCTATGACAAAGTTGTTGTCTCTGGTGTTTCGCAGGAAAGCCAGTTAGGACCTCTTATTTTTATTCTATTCATAAATAACGTCTATTACTTAGTTATAGATTCCAATTTACTGACTTAGTTGCAGGAAGACCTCAAGTCAAATGACAAAAACCCTCTGTTTTTAAATTTCACTAAGTGGGTGTTTTATTTGACCCCAAACTTACTTTTAATGACCACATCGACTATATAGCCAGAAGAGCAAATTCCATGTTAGTAGCAGTAGGTGAAGGACTGGGTCAAGGAAATAAATGACTTGTATTACCCTCGATCGATCGATCCATACTATTATAGAATATGCCAATCCTGTCTGGTTGTCCTCATGCGGGACGTACTCAGATCGCACAGAGAGCTTTCAAAGGAGATTTTTACTTTTTACTTTGCCTTCTATCTTTTGTTTTGTTGTTTGTTTTGCTGGAGACTGTTCCCTTGCCTTTGCATACATTATTAACACCTAGTTCAAAGTACATAGTTCAGAGTGGTAATACTTGGTAGGTCACCAGTTTATTATCTTCCAGTAGGAAGTATTACATCGAAGAGAACGATTCGACTTGCTAATATAACTCAATTTTTCTTTACAATATAACATCAGATAGACGATCTGAAAATAAAATTAATGAGTTTGCTATTATTATTTGCTGTTTTCTAATATATCAGTATTAGGAGATAATAAATCTTAAAATAGGTCAAGGTCAACTGTGTTAATTACAATTTCAATTACAATTACAATTACAAAATTAGTAACGATCCATAAATTCCCAAGAGACCATATGTAAAATCCTCCTAGACTTTGACAAGGTAACACGAAAAGAGTAGTAACTTGCACTGCTGATATAAAACAGTTATATTTATTGGATAGCCTAAGGCACTATTCTACTATTGTTTCCAAAGTTGCTTATAAGCTTTCCTAAATTCCTGGCTAAATAAAAGACTAATTAATTATTATAATTTAATTATAATTTAAGTCAAGAGCATTGTCATATGTTTTGGATTTAAGATCTATCTAAGGTATTATATGAAGCTTATTTAACAACAATGAACTCACCATTAAACGGTGAAGTGTTGCACCAAACATTTGCTTTTCAAACCGTTCGTGACTTCTATACGTGCTACAAAATAAGAAGTCCTTAACAGTCTTGGCCTCCATAAGTCGTTGCACAATTCTTTAACTCAAAAATTGAAAAAAGCAGTGCTTTGCCCCTTATTCTTTTCTCAGGAAATGCATTAGATCTCCATAGTTAGTGCCTTTTCAAGATTCTTACAGCCTATGCACTACGGCGCGTTGTACTCAGCATTTAAACAGTAGTTCGTCGTGCTTCTCCTAAAGGATTTCGCATTGAGGACATGAATTATACGTGCACCTGGGATCCGAGTAGCTTTCGACTCCAGCTCCATTGTGAAGCGCCTAATGCATGCCATTCAGGCACTTACTTACTTTGCTTTCTTGATGTCAGCACAACAATCGCAAACAACTGACTCGTTGAGGTAGAGAACAGTTTTTCAGCTACAGGATATCTTACAATAGCAACACCTTGAACTGTGCTAACTGGAAAACAATAAAATACTCAAAATGGCAAGCAGGCAGCTTTTCGAACGTTCCCACTAACCTGACAGGGTGGTTGCTAACGAGGATTGGAAACGAGGTGGGAAAGAGAGGGTGTGCGCTTTTAGTTTCACCATCAGTGAAAAATATCCTACAAGCTTCACATTGACTTTGTGTATGGCGATAAGGGATGGCAGGAGCTAGAAAGTAACCCCGGAATGTTTAATAATAATGAGCCCCACATACGCCCTTAACTTCATTTTCATGAACATTCTACGGCGTGCAGAGTAAGAGGGTCTCTTTAGATATTCTTAGAATGGATCCCCATCGGGCTGACACATAGTTTTTGGGTGAACGCCAGATTTAATGGCTTCAAGTTTTATGGGCAATGCCGAATTTCATTAAAATTTACACTTAAGGGTGCAATTTAAACTGAAGGGATATTTCAGCCCGCTCGGCCCTCCCCGCTTCCTGGATAATTCAGTCCCTTACAAGTGGTGTTGGCTACATGGAAGCCAAAATTTGTGCTGCCGCTTCAGCACACCTTTACTTTCGGTGTGAATTTGTGATTCCTGCCTTCACTACACTATTTTTCCTTGTTGCTGGCGTTATTTATTCCCCCCGTACTGACAGAAGTGAATGTTGCACAAAAGATTAATACTCCCGTCCTAGACGTGTTCTTTGAGATTGTTCAAGTGAACACCACATAGACCAGATTCCAGATACCGAGGGTGAGGAGAAATATTAAAAAATACGGGGCCTCGAGGAGATAATGAGAACTGAAATTACTTTCTTTAGAGTACTCTATTCAAGGATTGCCGGCATGATTTCAATCGGGAGATGAGTTGGAACTTCATTCGACATGGATATGGGGGGCTGTTTTCTATTATTATTACGAGAATTGAGAAAGTTTAAGTTTTTTAGTACTACTGGCAAAAAAAATTGTAATTTGGTACTTTACGTTTTTCCTGTCTCCCTTTTTTCCGTTTCGTCTTTATATTTCTGGTATGAGCGGAAAATGTGTGCCAGTTATGCCATAATTCGAGGTTTAAGAAGTTCCACTGGCTTTTAATTCTTCTTCACAGACAAATTTTTTTCCTGTCGGAAATCCTGAGATTTTTCAAGGAGCAGATAGCTTTTGGAAATGTTTTCAAAATTCTGCTTGCGCTCTAAATAAAATGTTGTGGATGCTTTTGTCAGGATAACAAGATTTTCGGTAAAGATTCGTTGTAAGTGCTTTGCATTGTAATGCTTTTTGTGAACAATAATTGTAATTCTACTGCACTATTACAGTTCGCTGTAAGATAGGCACCTTTTATGCAAAGATAGTATATATTGTGCCTAGACCTAGATATTTCCCCTATTCGGATGTCGGGAAAGAATTGAAAGAAACATGCATGATTCAAATTCGTTATTAGTACAGACTGGTCATAAATTTTGCAATTCTCACACACATACATATAGTTTAGTTACAAGTGAAAGACGTCAGTTTAAAGTGCTCAATTTATACAGTCCTTAGTTCTGCTTACAAAGTAGTAATAGAAATCTAGAGTAAACAATTGGAAGGTTTTGTACTAGTTTTGCTAATAATAGATCAGACTTACAGCAAATTATATGGCGGCCTGAACCGCAGAGAACAGAGAAAGCTTTTTCAACCTGGCAACAAAGGGGAACTTAAGAGTCTGTATGTGTATCATTGAGTTCTGATACTCATTTTCCAACCTCAACCAATAGAAATGAACTCTGAATACGCCCAGCATCAGAACGAAGTCAAGTAGAAACGATATCATCGCAATGCTGAATGATCTCTGAGTCCACTCAAGACAGTAAGAGTACCTGCGGAGCAAAGTATCCATTCCACCGCAGAATTGGCAAACTTTCTGAATCCACCGCTTCTATATGAGACAACTGAACCGGAATTATGTGATTCGATTCGATCGTATGGCGGTGAAACCTATGGCGGAATCAATACAAAAATTCTAATTGAAATTTTGAATTTATTCAGCGTAGTATGCCGCCAGAAGTTCGATCGTTGATGTGATTGAATTGAATTACGTAATCTGGCCTCAGGTTTGGATACACAAGATTGTGCTGCATCAGTTTGAATATCCATATCTCTGCTATCTTTACCTCTAACACTTTACTGTACCTTTTTTATTTTGTAAGAGAGACTTTCTTCTTGCAGACCCACTTACTTAAACCATAGAACACTCGAGTTACCTCTACCGATAAATATAAACTACCCTAGATGAACGGTAAATTTTATCAGTGACTTAAGAATAAGTGAACGCTATGATCAAAATTATACTCGAATGGATCAAAGACTTTCTCTCACATCGCCGATTTTGTGAAATTCGGCTCCTCTAATTCAACCAGTGGCGTTCCACAGGGCACTTGTATTGGACCTGTCCTCTTTCTGGTATATATTTCTAACCTGCGTGTGGATCTCAACTCTTGTTGCAGTCAATAATGCGGCTATTCTAAAACTTACAATCTAATCTCCTCACATAATTAATTTTCAGGTGTATATCAATACTATATTTGATTGGACCCAGTGGTTTCTCTTAAAGCTTAATACATTTAGGTGTCATCTTGGTAAATTTATTGATGAAAACGGCTTTTTCAAACGACAGTAGTTTTTAGTTCAAGAACAGATGTATTATATAAATATCTTTGAGAACAACCTGCTCTAATGTTAATGTAAACTAGAATATAGTTAGTTGGAGGTTCCTTTATATCAGTCATGGAAATTCCAGTTTAAAGTCAAAATTAACAATGTGTTCACTTATCATAATAATGAGAGAAACAATAAAATATTTTAAACATTGAGAGAAAGAAAAAAATAACATCCTGGATTGATCAGAACTGGCTGAGGTTCCTACATATTACTCCAGCAGGAGTAATATTTGATGATAGAACAAGTCCTCGCACCAAAAATAACAACGAGACCAATTTTCCATTTCTATAGTATTTTATATTATATTATTGACGTGTACTTGAGTTCAACCCTTGTTAGAATATTTTTGTTTCGTTTTTTATCCGTTTTCCAATTTCTATAAAGTAAGAAGGTGTCCGGAGAGCTTGAATATTTTCTGCCTATCGTCTTAAACTTTTTACTAGAATACCCTCAAATTGGTCATTTATTTTAACAATTTCTTTCTTCACACTTTTTACTATAGTACTAAAGTGTTTTTCTAACTCTTACTAATGATCTAAACTAAAGATGAGTCGTTCACCTATAGTGATCTTAATGAAATGAAGGATTCTCTTCAGTAAATAAACTGAAATTTACCAAAATCCCCTAGTCCTTTCATTAAAAATAATCATTGACACTGCTATTATAAAAATCCACTCCCACGATAGATTGGCCCAGCTCAGTTTTACGAAAAAGTATCTTCACTTTGACAGAGGTAACATTTTACACGGATTTGAGGTCTTTCTGTCGGTTTCCAGAAGGAATATGACGAAATGAAGAGAAAAAGGGCAAAGTTAGCAATTGTCTTTCCTCATCTCTTTCCAGTTTTCATCCCTATATCGTATCTAAAGCGGCCAAATATTTGCCACTCTATCCAGTTTTTTTCCTTCCTTTCCCTGCCGACTTTAAATTTTAGTAGACATCCGTGCATTCAGCTCCACCAGAAGAATTTTTCCACATCCTTGTTGGCTGGAGGGAAATTATTTTCGTTTGAGTAAGTGTGAAGAACCCAGAGGTATGTGGATACAAGAGCCTGCCTATGGTCTATTTGTACGAATTAATTCCCCCCACCAATGCTATCCTTCTGAACATCCACTTCTATTCAGCCCACTTCAATTATGCGATCGCATAGCCTTTCCTAGCCGAAAGCAAAAGGCAGCACTTGAACGTCCTTCATACCTCTCACGTCTCACTGATTCCCATCCCGATGTACCCTCTTCTGCCTAGAAGAATCCTCCAAGCTAACAGCCTCCAAGTCCAAGTGGTGTAGGAAATGTACACACTGCGGACATACTTCCTGACACTAGGACAAAATTTATAGGGGGACAGGCACAGGATAGTCTCATCTGCCTGCAGGCGCTGTTCCTCTCATTTACACTGCTCAGTTCGGGAGAATTTTTCAACTTTACCATAATCGGGAAATAATCACTTATCGATCCATTTTCACGTGTCACGCTCAATTTCATTTTCACTCACTCACTCAATTTTCCACTTTTTTTTATTCGGGCTCTTTTATTATTACCGCGCCCATTGTTGGGTCTGAATGTGTCAAAGAGTTTCCAGAGGGAAAACTTTTGTTACGTGATTGGTTTACCGTACGACTGGAAAGTTCCTCGGGGAGTTTTGAAGAATATTAGATGAACGTCATTGATATGGCGCATGAAATATAAAATTTTCTGTAGAGGGGATCACTACCGAACCCGACTTGTACCCGCCATTTTTTTCATTACATTGTAAATTTTTGGCGATTTAAAGGATAAAACTGGGTTTAAGTGTCCATTGATGCAGAAGTCAAGCCATATGTGCCACTCTAAATGCAGTACTAAATGGTCATAGTAATGACGCAGTCAATAAAAAAGTGCTTTAATTACTAAAATATGTTTTTTCTGGATCTTCTGGTTTGATTGATTAGAATTTAGAAAGTCTGGATAGCGAACACCGCCTGTGACCAACTGTTGCTGGGCAGAACTAAAAATTAACAAGAAAAAACGGGCATTACAGATTGTTTACACAGAGGAACCTTAACTTGGTAACAACTGCAAACCGCTTTTGTTTGAACTTCGTCACTAATAGCATCATGTCAGCGTTTATATTTATGAAGGAGGAAGGGACATTTCTCCAGTTCAAAGTTTACGACTAAGGCTATTGGTTATAAACTGCTATCCTCCTATAATCCAATACCCCACAAGGTACTAAAATTTTCTTTTTTCAATCAGTTGGAGAGAATTTGTTTCTACACAAGATCTGACGCGATAGGGGATGAAATTGTGAATTTTATTACAAACATCAAAGACGTCGTAAACATAGGATGAGCGCATTTTCATTAAATCTTAAACAGCGCTCCATTTGCTGCGAAATAGTTTGTGACTGTCCGAAGCCTCTTGTCTGCCAAACAGGTAGGAATTATGGGCTATGTTAGTATGGAAGTAAGGGCACGAATATCTGTTAGTGTGTACGGACCTTCAGATGAGACCATTAAAAAGGTCTCAACAGACCGCCTACATTTGTCATTTGATATATCTGGGCTGGCATATGGTTATATTCCATTTTCAAGAAATCGGAACGTGCTACTGGACACAGTCATGACTCGCAGCCAGGGAGGTGTTCAGATATATTGGACTTGGAATTTGTATCAATTCGCTTGCTTCAGGGCACTCACCCGCAAACCAAGAATGCATATAAAGTATGTGATGATATTATATAGATGTAGAAATACGTTTGGTTCCTTTGGTCCTCCTTAGAAATTAACATCAGCTGTGGATCCAAAACTAATATATATTATGTAAACAATAACAGTCTCCTAGAACAGACACGTAATATCTGTGAGAATTTCATATCTTAAGTAGAGAGCGTTTGCAGGAGAAAAATTCTTTTTTTCCTCTTTGTATAGCATCGCCCCTAAAACCTTTGAAAACCTTGAAAAAACTCGTTTTTTAGATTTGTGCTTAAAATTGCGTTTATTCTTTTTTGCATTCCAAAATTGTCCCGAAGAGAAAATAAAACCATATTGCTGCATGCCTCCCCATCAAAAGAGCGTTAGAAGAATTGAAGAAGGTTAAACAGGCACTTATCAGCGAATTTATTATGGTGCACCTTAAATGAGATAGATGAGCCTTTTTCCGACTAGCGCCAGTATAAAAACAGAGAAGCAGCACTGTTGTATATTTTCGGCAGAAGAGACTTTGTTAAGGTGTGTAAAAGTGTAAAAACTGTGCAAAATCAAATTAATCCGATAAAAAAGAGACTTAGATGTATACCTATGGACTTAGATGTACATATGACTACGCTAGATGCCACTATTAGCGCCCAGACAGCTGCTATGCTTAGGTAATGAATAGATCAGCTCGGTTGAAGAAGTTCATGCTGCTGTTTTCGAACTTGCAACAAGTCATTTATAAATATACAGACTAGTAGCGCACCCAGATCGGAGCCCTGTGGAACCCTATCCTATATCAGAAGAGAAGTCGACTGCAAGCCATGCAACCCAGCAAGCTGCCTACACATCGAAAAGAAAATTCGACTGATGGAACATTACTGTGCATGAACACCGGAGGGACCAACTGAGATGTCCTAAAGCCACCCACAGGAAGTAAAAAAGAAAGCATTCGGCTCAATTTTTTGCGAATAATTCAGATTTTTAAAATGGCGTATCTATCAGAAAATAAACCAGAAGATTCATGAGAATTCTACTTTCACGATCTACAGTGTCTTCGTTAAAAATTTCTTGCCAGAGCGCACTATTACACTCAGGTTTCAATCCAATCAGGTCTAGAGCCTCCAGGTTATGACACATTTTGAGGAGCGACGAAGTAGAGAAGGAGAGTTAGCACTAAAATAGATTGGAAGGTTATTTATGGCCATGAATATCAAGAGTTTGAAGCAGGTATCAAAAATTATCAACTGGAGGTACAGGCAGTACTAAATTCTTTACCATTACGGAATTGGTATTCCGGAACTTGTTGGTAGTAAGGTTCCAACTTAATGGAGGCGGCAAGGTTGTGGTGACGTCAGCCTTTTCCCAGTGATTGTATAATAAGACCGTTTCTCCCGCCCATTGAGACAACTGGTGCCATGATTCAGGGATTAGAGAACCCACTCGTAGTGGTTTATGACACCAACGCACCATTAAATACCTTTGAATAAGAAAATGTACCTTCTGCTTCCCCATAAAAATTTTTTTATAAGAGTCAAACGCCAGGAATTACTTGGAAGATAAATTTCTTATCTATTTGATGTCAGAAAACTTAATCCTTCGATCCAATCAAGATTTTGTCATAAATTTTTATTTGAATGACCCTCAAAATTTATTGAAATCTAAAAATAAAAGTTCTGCTTAACTTTCAACCCGCTCCCATGGAAAAATTAGTAAATATGTTCGTCACATCTCTAAACTTTCTCTAATTCCAAAATGGGAGGAATACCTAAGTATTCTTACCCCCTACCCCTAACAAATTTAATTCACTCCACTTACTCCTTTCCAAGAAGTCTTCCTCATCACAAAAAAGTAAAAGAAGGAATTGAATACCGTGAAACCGTGCTGGTTGAAATTTGTATGTGCGACATAGGATGTATATCATCGTCCTTGTTGTTCCTTACCGCAGAGATCTATCCATCCTCGCATCCCCTTAATGCATCCTCTCTAGGTATTATGGAAAATTTATTCATGACAACTTGACTTTAACTTGACTCTCCTCGCCGAATACCCATCTCTCTGAAGGTTAACTGCGAAAAGTTGGTCGTAAAGTGGAGATAATTCTTCTGATGAAATTGTTTCGACACTTTCATGTTAATGTGTGTGAAGTATTTATGTAATTAGTGAGACCAGATTGAATTTTAAATACAAAGGCATTAGATTATTTGGCATTGTTTTGAGGGTATACAGGGCAAGGGAATAAAACTCTTTTCTCAGTTCAGATAAAATATAATTAAGTTATCAAGAGTCATTACTTGGTGTTAACAACTTTATATTACTCATAAACCCGGCCAAGAAAAATACATTTCAATTACTTAAGACTTTTCTAAAATACTTTTGTAATCCGCTACTTAGTACTTGAAATATAAGTACTTACTTCTATTTACTTGCACTTAAGAATTAGCTTTGTACTGTATAGCTCTACGAGTCTTTCAGTTCGCCTCAACATTTAACATACGAGGGACCTCCTCAACATTATCCAGCCGCGAGCCACCTCAATGAAAGCAT
This sequence comes from Dasypogon diadema, assembly GCA_006980735.1. NCBI lineage: Eukaryota > Metazoa > Arthropoda > Insecta > Diptera > Asilidae > Dasypogon > Dasypogon diadema. The sequence continues at coordinate 39,411 of QYTT01082464.1, forward strand.
TGCCCTATTTCTACTTCCTGGATTTTAATTCAGGATCATTCTTGGAGCCCGGAAGATTTCACAAAGTTTTATTTATCCTTCGTCAATATCCACCTTTATCCTGTCACACATCGGACTCGACCGTAAAGAAGGCAGGCATTATATGATTCTTTACTAAGAACTCCGAATTATCAATATTTTCTCAAAACCAATCGAACTTGCACTTTGATGAGGAGTGACAATTCTTACTCTAAGTGTAGCACCAACGTTTACCATATTATAGTTTTCAATAGGTACTTATGTTTATCTCATATTAATCTTCTTTACAATACTGTCAACATACAAAGATTGTAAAAAAGTAATTTTTAGTAGTACTTAATACTTAGTTACAAGCACTTTTTATACATGCGGTACTTTTACTTCCGCTAGAGTACTTAGACCTTCGGTTCTTGTATTTTTACTTAAGTACTTTTTCATTGCTACTAGCCCAGCTCTGATGTGTGTGGTTTGAAAAAAGCCTCCTTAGAAAATGGATAATGTAAGCATTTGTTTGCTTACAGTTGGCAGGCATTGCACCAGGAAATTTCTTTGGCGACTCTGACTGTCCCTTAGTCCCTGACCGCACAACGAATACTACTTTAAATTGTTATTCAATTTGGCCAATTTAAAATAGATTTTGTTGTTTCCATCTGGGTTTTCATCATCAAAATCAAAGAAGTTTGGGAAAACAAATATAAATAGTCAGCCTGCATGTCTTTCCCTATTTATAGCATTAAAAAATAATTTTGAACACCTTCCTCGCAGCCCACTCAAACGATCACATCCAAATTGGAGATGTAGTTAAAGTTTTCAAACACTTGTCCTTAATTTGTGTACTTTTCCTTATAATTTAATTCTCGCTCACAGACACAGACACAGACACAGGATACCATTTATACGAATTCAGTGCTGAAGACCAGACAGCGCCGAGTGGATCCCTAATTAGCACCCCTGAAGGGTATTAGATTTAAAAGCATTTACACTTACACCTTGCGGAGTCGTTTCCTCAAGGCGATGCCTTTACGTAATCACATTACTAGACACCCAGCTCATTACGTCTCATCTGGACAAAGTCCCAGCATTTCATGAAAAATATTAATTAACTTTTTAACCTACTTATAATGGCGCAGAGATTTCGTCTTTGATTTTCGTTTTCTTATTTTTTTCTTTTGGCCAGCTCCCTCCCCCTGCAGGAGCGGGGTCATCATTATTTACCTCATCAAGAAAAAATCCTTCGGGGTAAGTTCTTTCCGGGCTGTTAATAAAAAGAAGTCATGACATGAAAATTGACTAATTACCGTTGTCGAGGGTAAGATGGTGAAATGAAAACAAAATAAAGTAGAAGCTGTGAGATGTTCTATTAATAATGAGGAGGAGGTTCTGCCATTCCCCTCTAATTCATGAACTTTTCAACCCATCTTGACATCAATTTGAGGCAAAAAAAGTTTTCCACGAAAAGTGTTCCCTTCATGCCAAACCAAACGAAAATTACAAAAACAAAGACAACGGCGACAGGAAGAAAAAATCCTGGGTCCGACACTTTTCCACCAGAAGACAACAGCTCTCTTTTTTCGTGATAGTACTTTTCTTGAATTTATAGGAGCATCACAAAAACGAACCAAAGCAAGCTTTAAAAACAGGACAAAGTCTTTAAGAGGTGGACGGTATCCCTAGGTGCTGAGTGTCATGATAGGCCTCCGTTGCTCTTCAAAAAGAATGCGGTGGGGCTTTGAAATTTTCAAAACGGCTTTTTTTTATTGTAATTGGATTAAATTAATTAAAGTTGTTTAGGAAATTTTCCAAGTTTGTTTTTGGATCAGTAATCTCATTCAAAGTCTGGAGAACGTTTGTAATAATTCTGGAAATTGCGCTCTGGGAAAAGTGGACTGAATCGGAACTTCCATTTACCAGATGTTTTAACTTGAAAACAATTTTGGACAAATTGCTTTTTTGATATGATAAAAGGGTCATCAAAAATTGGTAAATGTGCTCCACCGATCGCGTGGAGTTTCCTATACCACATTATTGTTAAGTCGTGTGGTCATTTGGAGAAAATACTTGTGATACTTTCAATAACTGAATTCGAAGTCTGGTAGGCAGTAAATCTGTAAGCTTGAGAGTTCAATAGTTGAATTTTTTTATTTGGATTTCTTACGGGTTTTGGTAGAGTACAAAAGAAGCTACACGAAAATTACGTCTATGGCTTCTACCTCAGACATTTGCTTCTTCTTTTTTTGTATTTAGAGATCCATAATATTCTTTTAAAATGTTATACAGTGCTCTAGGTGTTCAAAGATACCCAACTGATATCTTCTTATTTAAATAGGACTATCTACATTTTAAATATAGAACAACATTTAAAAAAAAACATTCAATTAAATTATTATTGTTAAATTATTATTATTTCTGGTTTGAATATACAAGAATTATAGTTTTTTACTGTATGGTAAAAATAAAGTAAACAAGGACAGAAAATAACAGTAGGTATTGACGTTATATACAAATTTTTCAATAAATCCTAAAACTAATGCAAGCTTAAAAATTCAAAAATACGAGTTTAAAAAAATATAGTTAGCCTTTGCATGTAAAATTATATAAAGCTATTTCCGATTGAGATACATAGAGAGAAGCACACAGAACCTAAGAATAAGCTTCTTGAAGGTATTGACAGTCTTCATTATTTGAATGGCAGGAGAAAGATATTACATAGGTGAGATAATTGCAGAAGACAAAAAGATACGTGGAGACATTGCGTTGAGCATGTTTAAATTGAAGCATTTCTTTTGGATACATCGGATTATCTAACTTGAATAACTTGAGTAAATATGTCAGACCTTTTATTTTTTGTTAAACTGTTAATGAATACTCAAATTGGGAATATTGGAAGGACAAAATATGTTCAAATCTTTCAAACTGCAAATGCGAGTTCATGCAGTCACAGAAATTGATCTTAGGTTTCAACACAATACTAAGATTAGATACCGTTTAAAGGTAAGCTTTTTAAAATCATGAAGGAAAAGTCACTGGCATCTAATTCCCCGAAGTGGAATATTCTGTATGGGATTTAATAATAAGCGACGGATCTTTGATATATTTATCCAGATACGCGAAATACATTGGACTATTGTCCAATCCGCATAAAGATAGAATTTTACATCATTTGTTACTTATAGCAAATTTTTAATAAAAAGGATAAAAAACAGAGGACCTAATACTGAACCCTAAGGTACATCTCGGGATAAAGTCGAAGATCTGGATAGACTAACATTTAGTTCGACTTTTCGAAAGTTGATGTAGTTTTCCCGTGAGTAGGTTGTAGTCAACGCAATCAAAGCTTTTTGAAGAGTTGGGTAGACCTAAAGTAGTGAAATTTTCACAGGCCCAAAAGCAGCTTTTGATATTTTTAAGACGGCGGTTTCGCAACTGTAGAAGGCGCCAAACTGACTGTCAAATCGGCAACAAGTTATGTTCCTCAGCATATTCAACAATCTGTACGGACATTATTTTTTCTAAAACTTCAAACTGGAAATTGAAAGTCATAAAGCAATTAATTAGAATGTATTAAATTAATATGACTTCATCAATAAAATTAACTACCCTGAGGAGTCTGTACGCAAACATTTTTTCTGAAGTTCTCCTAAAAAACTGGATCCAGAAGAAAAATTGTCCATCTGACTGCTTCCATAACTTCCGCATATTTCGTGACACCCAAGGTCTATTTTTATTACAGCACTGTAAAATTTTGTATTGTTGTTTGTTCACTGTAGTAAAACTCACCATATATGTTTTTTTTGCTAATATGTACATTTAAACTCGTAAAAGAGAGGGTAAGTATGATTAGGGCGTGTATTTAAATAAACCCACCCTGTAGGAAAAATTCTGTTCACACTTGTAGTATGATTCTGATCATGTTAGATCAGAACACGCCTACAAAAGTCCCTCCTCCATATGAAAAAAAATACCTTTCTTCCAGTTGTAATGGTGCACTGGAAAAGTATTGGAATCCGTAGTGCGCTGTAGTCCCAGCTTTTAAACTGATCCATTCCACTTCTTTTTTTTTTTTTTTGCTAATCTTGGGATAGGTAGAATGAAAATTTTGGGATATTTTTTCCCATGCAAAAAGGACTTGAGTAGAAAGCAATAGAAACAAATCAAAATGTAGTAGTTCAAAGTGTAGACAACTTGTTCTTCGGGTTTTCGTAGAGGTCTACAACAATCTCTATCCTTCGAAAACTGACTCCTGGAAAGCCATCTATTACTGAGATCTAAGCTCGGGAATGAAGTGTTGTGTTCATCCAAGCTGCAGCTGTACTGCGAACGTCTAATAATGTAACAATCTTTACAGCATTGCTAGTTCGAATTTTTGTATTTCGGTACAATTTTGCAAAAATATATAAAACATGATTATTACATAGTCACCATATGTTCAAGGAAGCGAAAAGAACCGCAAAAACTTCAGACAAAGTCCATTCCACTCTGTCCACTCAGAACAAGCACTTAAGAGACCCCTTTGATACTCGTACTGAACCAATGCTAAAAATTTCTCAAGAAACCGCAAACAAGGCTCAAGTCCTTAATTTTTTCCTTCTCCGTGGATACTTTTAAGTTTTATTAAGTAGACCCAGAACAAGCACTGAAAACAAGCGGAGAAAGAAGAGAAGGAAACAAGGAAAAAAACTTCTTCGTTAAGTGGGGAAGGTGAACCGCAAAAACAAAAAGCTTTTATCAAACAAAAAAGGAAAAAAGGGCAAGTGAATGCAATTTTACCATTAAAGGTCCGGCCAACCTTACTCCTTGTTTCTGATAAGTAATTGAAAGGAAAACTATACACAGTCACGGAGTGTATTAATGGGGGACACAATGAAATGCCAAAGAATAATGTGGCGAAAGTGTGTGAAAGCAGAAGAAAAATTGGCCGGATAGTATTACGGAAGGACGATGGGGAGAGGATTTGGGGGATTTTGTTGTGAAACACAAAGAAAGTGGCACAACGACCACGAAAAGCCGAGAGAAAATGGAGAGCATATAGCATCCTGTTGCAAGCTTTTTCCATTCGATAAACAACTTGGGCAGACAAATATCCTACTTCTTGCGTCGCAACCACTTCTCGACTATTTGTAAAAGGGAAGGATACAGTGGAGTGCATAAAAATTGGAACAGAACGAAAATGGAGAGATATGCTCCCAAACTGAGAGAATAATGTTGGGAGAGTGATAAAATGTTATTGCATCCTTTTTCGAGATATGCCTCGAACAGAATGAAACAGGAAAAGCGCCGTTAAACAGGCATATTGCGAAAAATACACCGAATAACAAGAAGAATGCTGAGGTGATGTGCATGTTTTATACAAAAGCCGTCCCATGGGTTTATATTCTAGTCGCAACCTGTTTCGGGTCCCATACCTGAAAGTCATGTTCAGAAAATAAATTTTGAATAAGAACACAGTTTCATAAAGACAGGGGGCAAAGAAACAAGTGAAAATTAACTGGAATTGACAACATGTGGCATCCTGGATGCTGTCGGTATCTATCCACACTGGAGCAGATACGGGAACGTGACTATAACAAATCCCACTCAGAGATAATAAGGAAATGGATTTTATTACCTCCAACCGGAACGTGTTCATACATTTCTAGCAGTTTAATTAATTAATTAGGTGAGAGGAATGCGTTTGTTAACTTTTAATTAGTTTAATTATTCTGCACAGAAAGCAAATTAAAGTTTCCGCTTGCTCCGAATTTTTTCAACAAAAAAAGGATATTAGTCGAACTTACCACCGAGCAATTTCTCCGGAGTATTTCTTTTGTCATTTCACTTAAAACAATTCTTTATGTTCACTTCAATTAAAAAAAGTGCACTGAAATTATTAAAACTGCGAAAAAATTCATCTCAAGTTTTTCGATTGTCAGAAACAAGCGACGAAAATCTTTTGAGTCGCAAAACGCAATCAAATTTTCCTCAAATCTTTTTTTTTTAATTTTGGACGGAATAATTGTTTGTCATAAAAATTTAAAGTCATTTCACAAGAATTAAACGAAAACGAAATGCCAACACATCTTAAAAGTTTTGTCTACATCACTCAGGTCTGTTCGTTTGAGAGTATTCAAGTGCTGGGACAATTTCTTCTTCTTGTTCTCCTCCACCATTTCTTGTTGTGAATGGAGCACATTATCTTTTATCTAATTAAGGAAATTATTGGATTATCCACTCAAACAATAGCAATCACAACTGTCAAACTCCTCACCTCACAAAGGTCTTATTAATCAACACATTTTTGACATCACATTCAACAGAGTTTCGGAGAAAATACGTGTAAAGGATACACACAGAGCGCAAAAGATCCGACTATGAGGGAAACTGAAAATTTGCGGGGGTTTTTATACCGCCAACTTTGAGATGAATTTTCCTAGTGGGGGATGCTTATCACAGTGTCTGTACTAGCGGGGAAAAACCGTGGAGAAGGAAAGCTTCAACAAGGAAATTCAGTTTCACACTATTCTGGCAAAGGAGAATGTCCTGTTCTGGCTGTAACTGTAGAGCTTTAATTCTTCTCGAAGGCAGTTGAGTAAGTGTCCCAAAATACTGTCCCAAACTCTGTTCTCCACCATAGGACACTAGAGTATTCCTAAAAGCCTCTCGAAACAGCATCCTTTTTTTCCCCTGAACACCATGGAAAATGTCATCCAGCGAGGGGAGATTGTTACAAAAAATGAGACAGCTAGGCATATATCACAACCAGATACACATATACCTCCTGCTTGTGCCCTGAAAAAGCAGGACATTTTTGCGAAAAAATGTTTTTGTCTGTGACTAAGGAACCACCACCTTATCCCGTGAATAAGGGAAATGTCATCAATTTTGTATAGACATAGGGAAAACATCTTTTCGTTCAACAAATTGAAAATAATTTTTTTGGTCTATCTCTTTCTCATTTTCTTTTATTCCGGACCGTCTTCTCTTTCAACGTTTTGTCAAGGCTTTGGAGGTCTTCTTCGGTACTGTATTCATTTGCTTGTTGTCTCCAGGAACGTTTTTATACATTTGTGTTTATTTTTCTTGGGGATACGAATGTGTGATCCTGCCAAATAGCACCTGATTGCCGTTAGCCACTTGGTGGCCATCTCTGACTTTCTTTTCTTCCTCTATCTATCTACTTGGTGGCGGAGGTAAGTGTTAAATGGATTCTTCTTAATTCTGTTTAATCTGTATTTTCCCTGCTTACAAATTACCTTAATTAAATGCTGTGAGAATTCGAAGCTATTATCAAATTTGTCTGAAATTTGGAGGTTTGGAGTTTTGGTAGAAAGGAGCTATTTTCCAGATTAAATTCTTCTTAATGGGAATTTGCGTGTAGGATTTTGAAATTGTATTTACTAAGCCTAATGAGTTAAATTGGGCGAATAAAAACAGTGTAAACATATTTGAAATAATAAAGACTACTTCACTGAAAACCAAACAGGTTGTGACCAATGTGTGATAAATATAAGAAAGGGTTAAGGAATTGAAAGTGTTGAGGTACACAAACTTCCGATAGCGGAAAAAATAGAATGCTGTAAAATCAATTACAAACAACATTATTCTTATAAAATATTTCTACAATAAGTATGGAAGTATTTAAAAAATTTCAAAATAAAAAAATATTAAAGGCAAATCAGATTTAAACACAAGTAAAATTTAGTAAGGCTAGAATAGAAGCCAACCAGTAGTATTATATCCCCCGAGCAATTGCTCCCCACAACAATCCAGATTCAGACCTCCAACTAGTCCTTTCCCGTAACCGTTATGTAGGTTTGCGACATTTTTTACATACGCTTGATCCCATTATATCTCACTTTTCTCACAAGAGGGACTGACGAAGATAAAACTTCAAATCTGCGGAGGTTGTCGAAGACAATGAAGAATCACGGGACTAAGGAGTCGAGCTCGAGGCAGGTCACTATGTCGACGGCAAAATCGACTCCAGGGTATCCTGATTCCAGGTTCAAGGTAGTAAGGAGACTGCGGAGGCTAAGACAGCAAGTATTGGACACATGATGGAGAACCTATGGGAGTATGGCTCGTGGTGATTTCTTCTTGGGTCTCACTGACATTGGGTGTGAGTATGGACTGAATGTGGAGCAATTTAGAGCCTATTGGATGCCCTCGACGCCTTCCCAGCTAATGTCGGTAATATTGATACCACGAGCGTTGACTTGAAGGACGATCAGGCTAGGTACTTCATCGAAAAATCCAAGGAGTCGCTGCGCGAAATCTTGAGAGAATGACCAACTCATCCCAATACACTGACCCATCCGAGAATTGAAAAGAATTTTTCGACGACGAAAAGGTGAGTCGTTAAGGGATATCTGCTCAAACATGGATGCTATCTCGGAGAAGAGATACAGAAGGGAGTCATCAAAGATCCAAAGTCGGGTTTGTTAGAGATAGAACGAGAAAAATGATGGAGATATCGAGAAGATGAACAGGATAACACTATATTAGCCAGAGATATAACGTAAAGACTGATTTAGACGGCCTCGCCTCCTTCAAATGTCCAGACCTGACAAAGGAGACAAAGATGGTCTTTCTATACCGAAACTAGAGAAATGGGATTACACCCAGACAAAATCCTATTGTGTCACACTGGGATGTAATGCAAATGCCCACCATACTATGTGGGGTAGCAGCAACACTAATAACCTGTGGCACTTTTAAGATCTATATCGGATCACACCAGATTTGATACCAAAGCCTTATGAATTCCCCAATTAACGAACAGGGAATCCTATCGTGGACTTATCAGACTAGGCTTAGCACAACTGGAACTCGACTCAATAGAGTCACGATCCAGCTCAAACACTAATCAATTTATTTCAACCTTGAACTAGATGTGCCCTGGTGGAACAGAGAGCTGGACAAATTAATAACGGGAAGCTCTTCAATAAGGGTAAGCGTATAGGCGAATGATCATGTTACAAATATGCACTAACAAAATTTAACAAAAAACTGAGAAGTCCCAAAAAAAGGAATTGGAGAAGCTTCTGTGAAGGCATAAAGGACCAGCCTACGGTAACTCATCTCCGAAAATCGGTGCCCAAGGATCATACCCATGGTATCGGACTTCTCAAAAAAAGCTGAGGACAGGCTTCACTAGCAGCAGAGGGGAAACACTAAAACTTCTATTGGGAACCTATTTTCCCGGCTCAATTTCTGCTAACAACAATTACGGAAATGAGACTTCTTTGGAAGTGAGGGATGAGAATCGATATCACTTGACATTGTTTATAAGAAACAAGGACGTAATTTAATATAAATTTCACTAATGAGGCAAGTAAAAATTGTAGGGGTTCTTGGAATTCAATAAACTTGTACAAATGGGGAGATTTGGGTTTGATGGCATTGTTCAGTAATTTACAATATAAAGCCTATAAAATGCCGCTCCATCACAAATCTGTTTACCACATTTGTATACTCTTAGAGTAAGAACTAATATCAGGAAACTTTTTCAGCGTCCCCAATAATTTTACAGAACTGACTAAACCCTAACCCCCCTATTGCCACCCTGTGATCTATTAACAAATTCAAATGGCCTTCGAAACGCTTCATCCTAGCAAATAACTTGACTTAATCCTTGGGTAGGCAAAACGTGGCAGAATGGCTCCTGTGCAACGGCCTTCTATCTTGTATTTATTATTAAAATTTATAATACACAAAAGACCTGGATAATTTTCTTTTCGATATTTCTTCGCCTTTTTCTTCGGTTTCATCACTAAATTCCCATCAACCCAAATCCTGGGAAAAGGCCACCGATGGAAGGAGTTAAGTGTCAGTATTTCAGAGTCTCCGGGTCCACCGAGTGAAGTTTTACCTTATGGAAGGATGCCGGTACTGTCGTACATCTTATCGGATCAGGATATCATGGAGCAAGGATCGGAAAATGTACACCAATGTACATCTTATCGGGTATCTTCTATTGAATCCAGTTCAGTTATTTTGGTGAGGGAATAAAATCGCTCCAAAGGTTTTTCTAGGAAGCAACAAACATGAACTCATGTCGGAAAATCCTCGGTTTCCAGTGTTGTTCTATTCACAGAAAATGAGGGAAAAGTGGAAAAGCCAGCCAGAAAGGAAATGACATTGAATAGTATACAAGGATCGGGACTGAGTGTTCACCTCTCTGGTACTGCTAATTCTTATTTATCCCACCCTTGGGGTTCAGGTCGGGATAAATTATAACGCGATTCACATCACAGAGTGGGAGATAGTGGAAGACAGTTGTTAGCCCTTGTGGTTAACGGATTTTCGTCTTATGTTTTATTGATATAAAGGAGAAAGATTTCTAGGATATGACAATGTGAAGAGGATTTCCTCCGCAAGCACTGCCACCCGATGCCAAATATCCCCCAGCTTGTTAACTGAAAATAAGGCTAATTAGAAAAAAAACGAGTTTTTTGTTAAAATGTCACGACTTCCGTTCTGCTCAAGAGTCTCTTGTAGAATTAATGCAAAAAGTTGTTCTTGACGTCGTTGACAGGGTGCTTAACATCAACCAAAATTTGTTGACAAAATCTTGAGCCAAGACGCCTGCGGTGGTGCTGGAGGACTTGCTGTTCACTGTTCATTGTAACACGTAATCAGCCCATAAGAGTGCACATCAAGCGATTTTAGATTCTTACGGAGCCACTTAGTAGGTGTCGGTCTTTGGTTCAGCTCCGTACACCAGTCAGAAGGAAATTTATTTCTATAATAACGCGCTAAAATGGCAATTTGAGTGGCGTTCTCGATATGAATCGACTAAAACGGCAGTTACTTTGCATATGAATGTATTTGCCGGAGGTATGGAGTGGCAAGAATTTTCTTATGATGAGTGTTCTTCGATTTATGGATGCAGACGTCCTTTTCGGAGAGTTGGTATTACCTCTGAGGTTCGGAATCCCTGGGAACAATGCAAAGCGACTCCTTGAATACGTAAAGTTGCTGAAAAGTAAAAATTTGTGTTGAGAAGAAACATCTTTTTTGGTCCATTGAACACTCGTAAATTTGTTTGTAATTCAAAAGTCGTGTTTGCATTCTTCAGAGGTATTCGATTACCGCATGGATGTAGCCCTTTACATTTATGATCCATGAATATTTTGATGGTAAATGAACGTGTTGCTTGCAATACAGATTTTAGTTATAGATTCATTCATTTGGTAAGAATCCACGCCAAAACCACAAATCTGCAAAATTATTTTTTTTGAGGAAGACGCGTATAAAGGTTTGATACTTCTCAAGAAGTTAAGTTTTGGCTTCATCGGCATATGTATTTTTGTTTTCTGAGTCTGAAGGATCATCCTCAACTACCCTTTCTCTCATATTTCTGCTTTGAGCGCCAAAAAGATATATTGTAATTGAGAACTTTTTTGACTAGTCTGATAAAAATACCGACTTAATTCTGTTGGTGACATATAGAGGAGTTCTTAGAGGACATATAGGTATCAGGATAGACAGCCAATTTCCCGAAGGGGCTGCTAACTTCCAAATAGCTAGAGGCTGTAAAGGAAGCATAACTAAGAAAATGCCGTAAAAGAAAAGATGTGGTAATAAGCAATAATTTCTAGGCTCATTCTCAGACCGGGAGAAATGACACCTTATAACGTATGAAGTCGACCGTGGGTGGGATCAAGTCATGGGACGGAGTTGACATGATAGTGGTAGAGGATAAAAAAATTCTTCGTTCAAAAGTCCTCGTTGGCTACTTCTCGAACACTCCAGTTACGTCAAGCAAGACAATTCTTAACTACATCGATGCTCAAAACAATGGCCTTATCGTGTCAGAATTAAGGGCATACACAACAACCAAAGAAAATCGAAGCTGTAGTTTGGTTTTTTCGAAAGATCACACCTCGGCGGAAAGACTAAAGGAATTTGGTTCCCTTTCTGCTAAATTTTCAGAGCCCTCGGCCGCCGTGGAGCTCGAGAATAAGGACTGAGGCCATTGTCGTAGCTCTGATTGAAGTACCAACAACGGGGAGTTCGCAAGAGGCTGCCTTGGCTTCGTCTTACTTTTCTGACGCTCTATATCGTCACTCCTCCAGGTGAGATAAAGCGATTAGTGAAATATTGCAGACAGAAAAATATATATTACATAATAGGATGTGACGCAAACGCCCATCATACGCCATGGTGAAGCGGCGAGATCTGTAAACGAGGTGGCATTTTTTAAAATCCCTAATAAAGAGTAATTGGGAAATTACTAACAAGGAACAATGCCAAGGGGTCTTGGAACCAAAAAGACTAGAGTCCCCAAGCTCAACGTCAGGTGTTCCTACCATGGGCAAGTTGGTATGGACTTAACAGAGTTTGAAGGAAAATCACCAGAGTCCTTCATGGATCTTGATTTTACCGCAACCCAATTTCAAAATTTAATCATAGTTTCTTATGAAACAAGTGTCCCTGTAAAACGCTGTACTCTGTCTCTGTCAACAGATTTTTGGTCAGTCTGGCTTTTCTATATATATTGATTACTTTATGCTATTATACAAACCAAGTTATTTTGCAGGGCGCAAAAAGGCCTGGCTCTCATTGTACATTGTATGTCCTGCCTCGCAATTGAAGAATTCTGTAAAGAAGTTTCTACAAAATATAAGTGGCTACCATTGTAAGCGATAGGGTAATTAGTGGAGAATTTTTTAAAACTAGTTTACACTTACCGGTGTAATGCCTTCTAAATGGTTAAAAAATAACTAAAATCAGAGTTAATAGAAAAGCGGTACCACGTATAATCTTGTCAATTCTGACTGCATAAAATATTCTGGGAATCGAACAGTTCGCTATTTCTCTTACAGGTAGTAATTATGGAATGATGACAAGTCCTATACTGGAATATGTAGAAACCCCAATTTCCATATCTCAGACGGGTACGTGGGATCCAAGAAAAAAATGCATTTTCCGTTTGCCTAAGACAAATTATCAGTATGGATAATACCTTGAAAATTGTTTCATATTGTAATTCCACCATCATCAGTAAATTTATCCGCAAACACCAAATCGAGGAGAGAAAATCAATTTCTTCAGATTATCAGACCACCTTTGTTTCGTGAATTTTAGAACCCATTTAAAAACTATTTTTATTTCATCGAAGTAAAGAGAGTTCCATTTCTTTACGGCATCAGACCAGCAGGATAAAATCCCACCTTTTCTTCATCCGAATCCGTAAGGAGTTATCGGCATCTTTATGCAC
>QYTT01082479.1:0-16784 GCA_006980735.1 Dasypogon diadema
TGGGTGACCTCTTCTATTGTTCGATGCTTGACTGAATTTAGATTTGTGTCGAGTAATTAAATCGGCTGGAACTCTTTGAAAATTCAATTTTATTTTGCATAAAAATAGAGGACTAATGAATAACAGGTTTGTTTTTCAAATCATTTCATTCTGTTCTGTAGCCATATTTCATGTTGGCAAATTTGTAGTTTTGCTTATGTAGACCGTCAGTATTTGAAAAAACAATAAAAATTTAAGGGACTTTTTAAATGTTTAACTGGCATATACAATAAATTTCAACTAGAAATGTGCTTAGTATTCATGCTACATGCAAATTGAATTCAATAAATTCGTTATGCAATTCTTTCGGTTAGCAAATAATTTTTGATTCCATTAATGAGTTGTATTAGATATATACGCATATCTTCGCCTGTTGAATAGAAAAAAGCAGTTACTACCTTACTAGTAGCAGCTCATTCGTCAAAGGACGCCGTGATCCAGAAGTTTTCGCCGAATCAATATCAAGCAAAATTTACGACTGCGACCAAAAAGACCTAAGCATATACTGTGGATTTCAGATGACAGGTACGTACATATCTCTCTCTAGCGAAATTTAATATGGTGTGAGATGTGTTTATCTAAAAGGGACAGGAAAACATATTTCTGCTGCGCAATTTGCTAGGAACAAGTGTGAGAAGATCATTGCGTAAAAATTATTCATTTTATATTATTGTCCATCATTCTCTACGATGCTTTTCCATCTATCTGCCAAAGTTTAAATGCCCCTCTTCTAAAATTCACCTGGTCGCGACGAAAAGTATTCCTCAAGTACCATTCTGACGATTTAGATAGATTGCGGAACAAGTGGTAATCTGATAGTGAAATGCCCGGTGAATATGGTAGATGCGGCATCGTTTCCCACTCAAAGTCCTGCAGCTCCAGTAACATCGTCCTTGTTGTATATAACCCGACGTTATCTTGATGAAAGAACACCTTTGGACTTGAAGGATGTCCCTTTTTTTTGTAGCTCTGACTTAAGCCACTCAAGCTGCTCGCAGTAGATCTCCTTTGTTATCGCCTGACACAGAGCATTACTGGTTCCGGCCGGGGTGTCTGTTTTGCTTACCCACTGTCTTCTGCACTTGAAATTTTTGTAAAAGATCCACTTTTAGTTACCAGTCACTATTCGGTCCAAAAAACGTTTATTCCTGAGACCTGATAGCAAGGAGGAGCACACATTCACTGTCCATTCCATGACACTTCCATTATTTCGTTGAAAAAACTATGGTTAGAACTGCACTACACTCTTCAAAACTTGCGCTAAGAAAAAAGACAAGGTGAATTTACTATGTGCTTTTATAGCAAGTGATGCAGGTAGTGTATCCCCTCTCCCTCCGACCTTTACTTCATTCATTTGGAAAAACTGCATTATTTATGGGATAACCCTATGCTTCTTAAAGGCGGAGTAGAAGACCCTCAATTCTTCTGAAAAGTTATAGCCTAAGATATAAACCCCTAAAATTTAGAACAAAATCGTTGAAGCTATAGCGATGCTTCTTTGGAAGCTGTTCACAGCGGCCGTATTGAGTCTGTACAACGCAATTTCATTTGATTTGTGCTTAAAGATTTCCCTTGGAATGACCCTTTGATCTTCTCGCCCTACCTCGAGCGACTTAATCTTATTGGCGTGATTTCCTTGGAAAAGCGTGGTAAGATTGCGGATGTAGTATATATCCATCAGTTATTGAACTTCAACACCGATTGTTTGGGTTAGGGTGTGCCTCAGGACTAATAGCGGCAATTTGGGGGGTGTCACTCTTTTGCATATTAATTTTTCCAGAACTAACTACGGTAAGCATGAACCTATTAACCGCATGTGTTTAGCAGTTAATCTCGCTGGGGAACAAAAAAGATTTTTAATAGGCAAAGCAAACTATAAAGTTCTACCTCCAGAGATGGTGAAAGTTTGGCAATTAATTATAAAGGAATCTCACTCTTACGCAATATATTATATCCATTCCTTAGCGCATACGTTTAATTTAGTTGTGATGGACTCATGCACAACAGTATTTCGTCGGTAATTGCATTCCTTAATACACTGGAAACCTTATACATTCATTTCGAGCAACCTGGAAAACATGTCCTTGCTCCAAAGAATTAATAAAACTCTTGATATCAAAATTGGATGAAAATACGTTTGAGCAACACCAGATGGAGTTGTGCTTTTGAAAACCGTAAAGCGATTCTAAATAATTACGAATCAATACACGTGTTTCTCTCAGTACTGTCAATAATAAATGTACTGAGTGATTACTTCCTGAGTAATAATTCTACACTTGTTCGGGCGAGTGACATAATAACAAGTACAATAAGTACCTCTGAAAAGATGAGGAACCATTTTGTCCGTCTTTAGAAGGTGACCGAGGAATTTGTTGTTGAAAGGTATGAAAATTCTCTGGAATCTGCTGGAATCGTAAAAAGAAGATGAGAGCCACCAGTATATGTAACGTGATGGTTTTGTCATTTGCATCTGATACCAAATCAGGCAAATAATATTATAATTAAATGGAAAAAGAGATTTGGAAATTTAGTTACGAACAACGATGTCCCAGCAGCGATTTTCTAATATGTTTCTTCTTAACATAAACAACAAATTAATTAAAAACCAAATTACAGTTAAGTTTTGAATATTTTTGTAGAAAACACCAAAAATTAAAATTGGTTTAATCATTTATTGTCACTTAGTAAACAATTATCAATTCCAATTTCTTCTTTTTTCTTCACAGAAACTTTAAATTTCTTATTATAAATCACACTCGCGAATCCGGACATTTCAGTAATCCGTAACTTTATATTTCGGACAATTTTAGATTTTCCGGCTCTGTAATTCGGACATGTGCCAGATAATAAACAAAATCTCCTATCCCCATAATTATGTACCTGTGTTTTAGCATTTGTTGATGAATTGAATTGTGTGAATTGTGATTAAATTGAATTTTTAAATCTTCAACTTATATTTGTGACAATATATATATTGTCAAACTAAACTTATTGTTTTCTTCGCTACGCCGAATTCCTAATGCACGTTATCCGGACACATGGATTACTGAAGTTGCATTGTACTTAGATATGCATATACAGGGTGATTCAGATCAGGGTATTTTCGGGTATGCCACGCAATTCCTTGAGGTGAACTGATAAAAAATTTGTTGTACATAACCGGTAGGTAGGTGGATACATGCATATCAAATTAAAGGTAAATTTATGGGGATTCCAAATTATGCAAGTATATATATCCCTGTATATATATACTATAATATTTCATAAAAAGGAAATTCTTCGATAGCTGTCGTCTAGAGTTCTGTCTTCCTTTTTGTGGGTAGAAACTGAAGATTGGTTCAGTTTCTTTAACGGGTTCCGTACGAATGCTATTGGTTCCGAGAGATTTTTCACATTTAGCCTATTTTCGATGGGACTTTAATTCATATAAGGTCCCAACAATAAAAAGACCCACAGTGTTAGTAAGTGAGCTTATCTTTCTTGAGGCCTCAAGTGATAGCTACTGATTAGAATTACATCGGCTCAAGAGGAAGATATGACGGTCTCTCCTTAACCGGTCTTTTTTATTTCGTCATCTGTTCCTTCTACTTTTTTAAACATACATATACATATACGTACACGTTATTCGTATTACCGATTTCCAGCTTAGTGCTTAGAATGAATTTTGTAAGGCAATTAGAATAAGTTGCTATAAGGCCTTTTTCTTGCAAGCAACAATAAGCGAAAATGAGTAATATGGTCGATCTGAGTCTAATCCGTTTCTTGAATTTGTGTGTAGTTAGTCTTTTGGATCCTACCGTAAAGAAAGTAAATGTTATAAATAACTTATAACTTCGTTTTGAGACTTCCGGAGAAAATTTTACATGTTTTCTTTTTTACATAAAGACTCCTGAAACTTCCAAAAGGAAACCAACAATTCCTACACAGCATTGCCAAATATATAATATGGAACATATTTAAAAGATCTCTAACATTATCAATTGTTATTACTGCTCTTACGGAGTGCACCCAAGCATTCTTTTATTAATTTTGAAATACCTCATTTGTTCGCGACGCTTTTTGAAAATCAAACCGCATGCCATCAAATAGTGGAAAAATTGTTAAAAATCTGTTAATTGTCAGTTTAAATACCACTTGTACAACTGATAAAAATACTATAGTTGATTGAGTTTTATATGGTTTTTAATCATAAAATTATTTTATGGAACTTTAAATAGCCATAACTGCACATGATTTCGCTTTTCTTGCGCACGTTATTCTATTTGTACAACTCTTAAGGAAATGAACATCTTTTTCGGCTTTTATAGTTTACCAGAAAATCCTATAAAGATGTTCCACATGCAGGAAGGAATAAATTGAGTGAAAGTCTGAAAAACATCATCATGTGGAAATAAGCCATATCCTCAAACTATTACCACCCCTCTAATCATTATTCCGCTCCGTTAATAAAAACTAAAAACAAACCGAGCTATGGCTGTGCTGCGTTCGTCTTTGTTCCACCTTTGGTCGCTTATAGCCTCTTGAAAGGCACATTATCAGCAATGAAACAAAGCTTTCAAGTTAAAAGGAAATAGAACGATGGATAATAAAAAATAATCGACAACACATTTAAACTTTCCCACTCCGCCAACTATAAACATTGGCCAAAATCCTGGCTCAACACATACTTGTAGGCGCCATGTATATGCTATTTTTGCTGTTCGTTTTCCGAAGCAGGACAATATATAAACAGGGGAGGCCGAATCCCAAACATCCCAGAGATAACAATAACATTGAATAGATTCAGTCCACAAAGGGTGGCAGAGCTTTAGAAAAAGAACGAGTGAAAAAACGCTTGACAAACAAGGCAAGTACTCGGTACATTATAGCACAGAAAAGAGCATTATAGTTATCGGCCAAACAGTACGGCGGCAGCTAGGCAACAACTTCCCACTTCTTCTGGGTAATGAATGTTTTGTATAGTTGTGTACTTTGTCGGACACCAGCAGCATGAAGTAGTTTATACAATTCCAACCCCAGCGCCCAACCCCATCACGTGCTTCTTTCATCCCTTAATGTATTCAGCTCATTCAAACTATAACTTCATTGCGGAAAATGTGCCGATGATATTATACAAGAGCCGAATCCTTTTTATTTGGCCTATTTCGTCTCTCGTTGCGATTGGAATGGGCTAATTTTCTGATGTTATGTAGCAGAAAATATAATGTGATGGTAATTTTAGCACTTCGAATATAAGAATTTAATTTTAGCTTTTTAATCGTTTGATGGGATCCAAATTCAGTTGGACATTAACATCCTAAAAGGGTATAAACATTGTAGATGGATTATTGAAATCGGAAATTATGACTGTTTCTCAATTTCCGAAAAGTCTTAATGTGTTTCTAATTATTACAGCTTAGTCGCTAAAAAGTTCCGAAGCCGACTTAACCGTCCGTCACATAAAGAAATCTGCCCTGTTTCAGAAATTGTAAAGAAAATTTCACTCGGTTGGGAAACTGTTTCCGGTCGATCAGTCCCTCGTTCTCTTCACTTCCAAGACCAAGATTGCTAAGGTTAAAGTGATAGTCAGTTATAGTCAAAGATAGTTAACAAAGGTTATCAGAGACTATTGCATTAATTAAAGAGGTGACATTGCTTTGTGAAATCTTTTCATACTTAGGTATTAAAAAGCTTACAACTTTCTGTAGTCATGATACATGTGGCAAAATTACTACCTACGCTGCCATGCTTATAACTACTATTAAAAGCTATATATTTTTCATTTGCAACAAAATATCTTTTTTCAAGAATTATAATTTACAGAAAGTACTACTTGCACAAGAGCTAAAATTCAAAATGTTCCTCTTTTACTCTTTTTATGATAGTAGCAATAATTAATCCTTACCTAAATACTCGTTACTTTGGTCAATAATCAATCAGTATTTCAAAAAATGGGCCCTTTTAGAAAATTGGGACTCGTTAGATTGATAACCTGGTCTCTACTCCCTGTTTATAATCGAGTTCTAGGCAGAAATTATGAATAAATAGTATAATTAACAGAATCTAGCGATTTGTCCCTAGGGAAACTCAGAGTGTAACCGAAAACCCCATATATGGCGATTTGACGATGTGAAAGAAGATCTTGCATGCACAGAATATCGTTCATTGTGAAGAAGAAATAATAGAAGTGTTCTCCCAGTGTTTTCTTAGTAAAGAAAATGTTTAAAGTGCGCAACTTAAAGTCAATCAGCCCACATGTTATAATAAATTCATTTCCGAAGCTAAAAGGTAAAAAAGTTCTTTAAGTATTTCGTAATGAGATGACCCATCCTCCTAGGGTTCTCCATATACGCTGATACTTCGAGTTAGAGTTCCGATCATCGTCGAAATGTAAGACAGAACAGATTCTAGTAAATATCAGTGTGGCGTTAAAAAAAAAGATCGATAGTTGATCAATTTTGCACTGATTGCCACATTATGAAAAAAATGCTGGGAGTGTCATATCTGATCGCACCAACTTTTCGTGTTTTTTTCAAAAGCAGCAAGAATCGACAACAAAGAGGATAGTATAAATCCAAGGTCAAAGACAAAACGATTTGGCATTTGCCATATTGGTGACCGAAAAACCGTTCAGTTAGCTTTACTACATTATGTTAGATCCCTTTTCCTTTTGCACCCTGACCATTGTATGACAAATGTTACATTAACTGCGTTCCAATGGGCTGTGTAAAGTACTCCCAACCAAATACTTCTGTCTACTCTCAACTTCTCAAGCTCTTGCTAGCGAGTAGATATGTTTTGATCCTAACAAAGTAAGCTTGCGTTCCATTCGGAAAGTACTCATAAGTACTTTACACACGTCAATAGAACGCAGTTATTATATGGCATAAAGTTCCTACCTGAGCACACTCCTTATTAACTGTGTAGACCGTGTCACAGAGAAAAAATAAAAGGAGAAGCTGTATCCATGTAAAACCGTGTAAG
This sequence comes from Dasypogon diadema, assembly GCA_006980735.1. Lineage (NCBI taxonomy): Eukaryota > Metazoa > Arthropoda > Insecta > Diptera > Asilidae > Dasypogon > Dasypogon diadema. The sequence goes on from QYTT01082479.1 coordinate 7,003, forward strand.
TGAAGTAAGCAATTTTAGAAGAGTGATATATTTTAAAGTTAAGAGACGGTAAAAAATATTGAAGTACTGCATCTGTTAACAGATTCATGGAAATAGTTTTACGTTAGGTTTTCAATTTATAACTCAACTCTAACCTAACCCTGCTCATGGAAACATACTACAAGTAAAAGGTTGGAGTAGAAAAACTGTGTTCAGTTGAAAGTACGAACATATGTACGTTTGGTAATTACCATTACAATTTCGCAGATTTTGCCTTTTATTTATAAAAGCATTCTATTAAATATTATAAAATTTCTAAATTTCAAAGTGGTAGCTGTTGCAAATTGCTCTTTGCCTGTTCGAAAACGCAGTACTGCGTAACTTATGCAAAAACTACACATGTAGAGAACAAATTTACAATTAAAAATATCCACATTTTTTAAAACATCTTGTACTAGCTCTGTCAGAAAATCCAGAAAATGATAATTTGGAAATTGTAAACTATCTGGGAATATATTAACTACACGTGTAGTTTTTGCATAAGTTGCGCAGGACTGCGTTTTCGAACAAGCCCTTTAAATAACTGAAATGCCCCAGGCTTTCTTCACAGTTCTCGAAAATTCGGAATTATTGCGAACTGCAGCTCATTAAACAAACCTTTTATTTCATCTAGAAAGAAATTTCCTACATATATGGACATTTTTCAAGATGTTTACGTCTTGTGTTCGATTGCAAAAACAGGGCTTGTTCGAAAACGCAGTACTGCGTAACTTATGCAAAAACTACACGTGTAGTTAATCTATTTACAGGGAGTCTACAACTACGAAATTACCGTATCCTTAGTCTGCTGCTATAGTTGTTACAAAACATTTTAAAGAGTTTTGAATTTTTTAAGTGTAAAGCAGTTACATGTGCAGTTACATGTAGCTTTTGCATAACTTACGCATTACTGCGTTTTCGAACAGGACCACAATTCGTAACGTTTCGTCCACACTTCCATATTTCTTCAAAAACATAAAATTTTTGACCTATATCTATCCTAAAAAAAATCCGACAAACTTTCTAAATCTACGAACATTGCAAGTACTTTAAATTAAAATACATCATTCTTAGTGACGAAATTAGCAAGCAGCAACAAAACAAAAACCCGCCAAGTCAATTTGAATCTGTCTTTAATACACTTTACTTTAGCTCCCTTGTTGATGCTTTTAAAACTTTTAATCAAAAGCTGAGTAAATACGCAGAAGGGAACAATTCACAATTGCTCGTACTAATTGCGTTAATCATTTACGTAAATAATTTCCTCTCCTGGTGACAAATATTGCGTAAGCGCGCCAGTGCAAATAGAGCATGGAGGATCTGGGTAAGAAGTGCTTTTCCTTTCGCCAACGACTTTCAATTTAGGAAAATAATAATAATTCTATTCCTCTTACAATGCATTTGCCTTCTTCATCCTGTGGCTACGCTCGTTCGGTTCGGAATCGAATGTACTGACAATCACAATAAACTGCTGGCAAGCAGAGTAAACAGTAGGCAATTATAACTGGCTAGATGTATCTTTTTATTGTTTTCTCTCTTCGGCTGCTGCTTAATTTCCATTTTGTGTTTCGGTGTGGAAGACATTGTCGTCAAAGTTATGCTTTGACTGTAGTAGATTGGGTGAAGTGATGAATTATCGAACAAACGAAAATAAAAATTCACGATAATTGAACTAATTGAGTAATTTCATTTGAAAATCATGTTCAATTAAATTTTTTTTTCTGCCTCCGGCTTGGTAATTTCTTGACTTTAAATATCTTCAAAATTCGCGGTACAAAAATATACTTCGGAAATGTGATGGAGATGTTCGCCGAACGTTACTGGATATTTATGGAAAACACAATTAACCCTGAAGATTTCCCTTTTAAAATATTATATTTGGAAAAATGGCAAGAATTACTAATTGGATATCTCATACTTCTGGCATGAATTGCGCAAAGATAACAATTCACTGTCTAAGATGTGCTGGAAATTTTTCATAAATCAAGGATGTGCCTAATCAACTGGTACCAACTTAAGAGCTCTTAGTAACTGCATTCGTGAAATGAGCCTGCACTTCTTGATGGAAAGAAACAATTTTAAGCAAAACGGAATAATTTTATTTACCCTCGTGTATACATCTCCAATTACGATGAGGGAGCCACAGCAGTTAATGATTGGCAGTAATTGGAAGACAGAAAATAGAATTTTGGATCAATTGATGGAGTAAAGTGCATGCATACCCCATGGGTAGTTGGTTAATTGATTGAACCACGACTACATGATGAGCTTGTTAGCGATTTTATTGATAATTTTGGCGAAAGATGTTCAATTGAATTGTGAGCCATGTTTTCATCGTTAGTGATGCGTTTTGGATGTTTTTTTTTATAATTTTGCAAGAGACACATGAAACATTCTTACTTACGTTTTAAATAGGTCTGAGGTTTTTGCACTTGATGGAAATCACCATATGCCTGAGATTTATTCCAACAAAATTAATATCTGTAATAGAAACGAAAGAATATTTAAACCCAATATTTAAAATATTAATTAAAGGTGCATAAAGTAAAGTAATTTATATACATAAATTTCCGTAAAGGCGTAAGCTAATAAAAATTAAAATGGTGCATGTAAAAATGTAACGTACATTAAGCTTTGATTATAATAAATGTTTCTATGAGGTTGCACGGATGAAAATTATACCTGCAAGCTATGCTGAACTCTGAACTAAGGTTTGAAACTTTACTCAAGTACTTGGGTATTTGAGTACTTAAGAGTCTGAGTACTCGAGTATTCATTACTTTTTGGACCGAGAATGAGTAAAACAGTAGGGAGTCCTCACATACTCGAATACCTCGGTGCCTTATATTTTATTATCCAAGTACTCAAGTATACCAAATTTCTAGAATGTGCGGGAACTATTATATCTTTGGAACTCCAATTGACACTAAAGGGAAGTAACTTTTAATTTTCGATAAATTACTGATATAATTGTAAATATCTACAATTAAGTATATAGGGTGAATAGAGGAGCCCTGGTATAGCAGGCGCTTTTAAATGTATACGTTTTCAAACGATATTTATTTAGTTGGAAATTATCTTCTGAAAAATTCCACCTCTGATTGTTTGATCTTTCATGGTTTATGGAGAAATAACCATATAATCTTAATCTAATCTCTTTATCAAACATGTAAATACATATATTATACGTTCTAATACTCAGTTTGATGCTCGGGTGGTTACAAACTTCCAAAATATTTGTGTTCGAATCTTAATATTGTCAATATGTACTTATTTCTCAAACGCGAAAGTGTAATCTCATATCATTCATTACTTGAGTATCTCTCAAGTATTTAAGTACAAGCACCTGAGTATTTGACTATCCGAGTACTCGTACTCCTCTATTCAAACTCGGCTTTTCTGACTCAAGTTCTTAGTTACTTAAGTACTCGGATACTCGCGTAGTCGAGTAGTAACAGCCCTTTCCGAACAAATTAACACTTATTACAATAAAGACTTTGCAGCAAGAGGGCGATAATTCCAAATTGAGAAATTGAATAAACTGAGAAAGACGTTTCCTTTTTTAATTTCAAAGTTAGAGAGTTCTTAATTGTTTGTTGTAAACATAATACCAATAATTGGATATTAGACATTTATAAGTTTTAACAAAAGAAATTAAAGTTCCTTGGGATTCTTGCACCAAAATTAAGATCTTCAGTATCGGCAATACTAAACACTTACAAAAAAAATTGAAATACATATTCTCAAACAAATTCAACCGAGACCACCGCTACCACCGCTGGACATCTTTGTAAAGAAGATGGCAGTCGAGGCGGCTCTCAGAATGGAGAGGGACGGTATATGATACTCGTCAGGGGCTGTGTAGGGCCGTAGGAGAATCCTTGAACATGTAAAAAGGATCAGGAAACTCATGATGTTCAAGGACAGGATTAAAAGGGTCAAGATAACCGAATTTCACAAGACCCTTACTGCTGACGGATCACTCCCAGAAAAGGCACCCGGGGATACTTTTATATTCACGGATGGATCTATGGTTGACAGACGGCAGGGCAGGTGCAGGGATATTCTCTGAAGACCTAAACTTGTCCTGCTATGTTAGTCAGGGAAGATTCACCTCAGTTTACCAGCAGAAATGCTTGTTCATATTCGCAATACAATTTTGATTTAACATTGCCACCTTCTCCGTAATGACGTTATAAAATAATAATACATATATTATGGAAAATGGTTCTAAGGCTGTAGTTACGATTACAGCCTGTGAGCTTGTATGAGCGAGTATGAGATTGTACTTGTAGCTTGTTTCTGTGGTTTAGATTCATGCTTGTTTAAGCATGTGGTTACAAGCAAATGCGATTATATAATGGACAAGACACGCTGGCATAAACTTACAAGTTCTTACAAGCGCAAATCATAAATATAAATATAAAAACCCTATGGAAAATTTATTTAAAAACATTTGGGCTATAATAATAATAAATAAATATATAAAAGTATACTATAAAAACCTTTAATAACAAAATATTTAGAAATGCTGATTATTATTGTTAATAGCCTTTTAAGTAGTATAATCAATAAAGTCTGTTCTATTGATTTGGCACAACAAAAATTTGTTTTAAGGTTATGGTAGAAATCGGATTCCCCATAAATAACGATTTCACATAAAACTTACTTGTAGCGACTTGCCATATAAACTAGTTAAAATCATTAAATTTAAGAGTTGCTAATAAATTTTCTACGCGTTAAAAACGACTAAAAAGAAACATATTTGCGGATGTTGTACAAGGTAAAAAAAAACTCCAATAAGCAGAGGGTCATGGCACTTCCATTAAAATTTGTCTTTTCGCTGTGTCGTTTCTATTCTAATTTATTTTCGTTTTTTAGTATGCTTTCAACATTTGTATTTATCTCGTTTCCAACAACACTAGCGATAAACCAAATTTGCCATTCTAATTCGAAAACTTTTATATAATTTACATTCCGTTCAACAGGTGCCCGCCCGTAGCAAACGTAAATAGTATAAACCCACCTCTGTCTTACTGATCATGGCAAATCTGAGCGAGGTATAAAATCTTTTTCGAAACATTAATTAATCGTGCATCATAAATTCAATTGTCAAAAAGAGATAACAAAGATATAAGAAGTATCTGTTGAGGACAATAATTTGCGGGTTCTTCTTGTTTTCGCATTTTTTCAAAAAAATAATTGAAAGCATGCAAAGCCTGATTGGCTTAATAAAAAAGGGTATCGTTCGCAAATAACAAAAGCAACGACATTTTTGTCATGTGAATGTATGAAAATCACATTTTTATGATGATATAAGCACTAAACTTTCCAAAGAGTTTAATTTTTAGATTTAATCGTGTTCCCCATAATGACTGCCTCGCAAGTTCGTGTTGGTGTTAATTACTTATGTGAGGTGTTTGGGTATAGTGACTCGTCTCTGTTCTTCTACTATGTTTCGACTATTCTTTATCTCATTTCCTCTAATGTTAAGCCATTTGACCCATTTGCATTTCTTGTGCCAAAAATTTCCTACAAAAAAAAACTTTACTAATGGATCTGAATTTAATTTGTGTAGGAAAAGTAGGAACATAAAAAATACTAAACGACAAGATGATAATTTTTATAAATTTCGCATTTTACGGTTTTATGTAGTTGCGATAGTTGTTTTGGATCGCACACTTTGTCAAAGAAAAAGAAGTAGACATGTTTTTTAGTGGCACATTTCTATGAATCTAACGCGCTTTCAATATTGGGAGCTAAGGTTTAACTCAGCTAAGCTGATCATCTTGGTTTTCGTTTTTTGGAGAAATCACGATATTTATGAAAGCTTCACTACTTTAACGACTATAACGGACCTGGAAGTTGCAAAACTTCAGATTTGGTACAGTGGACGCGTCTAGTTCTAATACAATTAATTTTTCTTATTAAGGATTCATTGGGCTTTGAATGAGAGAGGAAGACACCAGTGTGGGAATGTACCTATTTATGAACTTGATAATTTCATATTTTATTGCATTACATTACATTTCGAAAGCTTTAGCTGTGGTCTTTTGTTATAAAACTATTTACCAAAATTGATTACTTTACTCCACAAAACCATTTGTGCTACAAAAAAGTTCAACATAAAATCTATGATTCAGTGACGACCTTATTTGTCCAACTTATTGTTTCATTGTAGGGAAGTAATTTTACTTGACGTCTTGTTTTGATTTTTCTGTGTTGAAGTTAGGTCATAATAACCATAATGGTCCTTGGGCCTCCGATTTTTTTTTGGTTTGTTTTGCAACAGTTGGGAAAGAATAAAGGACCTTGACGACCAGGAAATACGTTGTCTACAGGGCGTGTAACATACAAATTTGCAAAGTCTATTCAATGAACACACATTGTTGTGAGTCAAAGGTCTAAAATATTTTCCATGTTTTGTTTAAATATATTCAGCATTTTTTAATATCACAAGAATTTAAAAAAATCAGTTTTAATACAACTCTAAATTGTGAATTGACTGAAAAGTGCAAAAGTCGTCTATTATTTACACTATCCTATGCTAACCTGCTAATGTTACGATGCAGTCAATACCTTTTAAAATGTACCAAATCGTATTAAATACGAAGCAGTAGCTGAGACATTCACCTAATATAGTATTAATTACCATCACCCGATAATAACTTCAAAGTTAAAAACATTTCCATAAATTGTAGGGCCAATTACAGTCAAAACAATAAGAATAGGACGGAAGTGTATTCTAATTGTACAAATAGTGCGAGCAATTATTATTACTAACATTGTACGTCTGATTAAAATGAAATGAAATATTGTACTCGTAGTATTTAAGCACGATGAGCCATCCGTGAAGATTTGTTCAATTACTGCTTTTGCTTCTAATGTAGTCGTACTGATACTCTCGCAGAATTCCCTTCACTTATGGGTTGAAGTTCGCAGCGATATTGTACGATACAACCTTTACATGACATAAGCTACAAGAAAAAATACTCATTATTACCGCACATAGCGCTATCCCTGTTTGTTCCTGCCGAGTTCTGGAAACCATCTCATTGCGTACTACAAAATGAATATAAAATAATAAAAAACCTGAGAAGTATATTTTCCAGAATACCACTGGAAAATTAAAAGGAGCTGTCATATTTATATGTAAGCAAGTAATATTAACACTTAAAACAATTTTTAGCTTAGTTATATGTGGAATTCAGGTCGTTTTAATAATAACAAATAGTTCATATAAACTTATGTTTCCAAATTACATAAACTTTTGCGCTTCTAAATCTCTAAATCTCTGAACGAAGTGGTCAAAATTATCTCCGTAAAGTCTTCGTACAAGCGTAGAACTGCCTCAACACTAATCCTGTCTGTGCAAAAATCCAGATGTTTGTCATATTTGTTTTCAACTTTATCAGCGTGTTTTCTTTACCGGTCTTTTACTGGTCTTAATTGGTGTTAAATATAAAACAGAACTTGAAGTGTTGGTGGCTCCGTGCACGGGTAACTCAGGATTTATTACGAGATCGTGGGTTCGGATTCCACCTAGGCAAACCTATGCTCGAGAGGGGTTTCGAAAACCAGATTTAATGAATAGGTTCAGATACAACATTTTGTGAAGAAACTTGCCTAATGAATTAACAAAGTCATAGTTTTTTCAATCTTCGCTTAGACTTTGTCTTACAAAAATGTCCGAAATCCAGCAGATTTTTGAATATTAATAGTAGAGGATGACTACGTTCGCAATATGGAACTCAATGAACAAAAGACGAGTGTCCGAATATATTACACAGGAAACAGTGCATTTGTTTCGATAAGTGTTAAGATCGCATCTCCTTTGACCTAAACGTTAAAAAGTTAACATCTGGTAACAATCAAACCTGTTGTAATGTATACTGCCGTACTAAAATGAAAAGTCGTAAGCATTATCTGGTTGTTTTGAGATAATCGAAGTTTCACATTTTTTGCAATGCTGTTTTTATTTCAAAAGACATCCCAAACGCGCAGCACATTGTTGTGTAAGATTATTTTATTGCTTTTTTGTCAGTGTAAGCCAAGTTTATAACTAAAAAAAGGTTTCGGAAAAACGGCGTTTAAGACTTTCCATGATAGCAAAGTTTGAAAAATTTAAATGGCGATAGTAAGAAGAAAAGTCGTAAGCGCTATCAAATACATAGTTTAAAAGGCAATTAAAACAGGGGCGATTTGAACGAATAAAATCATAAAAAAAGGTTATTTCAAAGTAATTTATATAAACAGTTCATAAAAAACTCAAAACTTAATACCTCAATCGAGATCATCGTTGTTTTCAGGTGTTTCGGGGAACTCATGCCAAAATTTCAGTCGGTTACGAGGGATTATTTCATTTAGCTTTACAATTAGTTGCTTCTTACGATTTGAGAACATACCCCGGAGAGACTCTCTGTTAGAAAATTCAGTTCGAAACATCAAAATTAAAAAAAAAAAAAACAGTTAAAAATCCCTCTTGAGAAATTGATATAGACCAAACGTCTCAAGTGAATAGGACTTTTCGTTTTCTTTAATTTATATTGTGACGTGTAGTCCTGCCAGTCAAAAAGGTTTTGAAGATTCATCTCTAACATTTTAACTCTTCCCGATTAGTGTTTTTCACGTACTCTTTGAAATCTTCAAAATTGTACACCTTGTTTTTTCCTTTCAAAGATATTTCCACCTGGTGATGAAAGGAATCGGCCGACATGTTCGAAAAATTTGATTTCGATAGATTCTAACTGAACTTCACTAGAATTAATAATATATACAAAATAAAAAGGACATCAATTCTTATTGTGTAGCACAGTTGTCGAGCCAAAAAGTAATGCTTTTAGCATATCTCCGGAGCAATAAAAACGTGTGAAAAGCAGAAATAATATCTCTCTTCCATCTGGCGGTTATAGTGCTTCGTGCCAAATAACATCTGTTGGTTTCAAGCTTCCAGTTTTGCCCAATGGTACAAAATTTTCGTTAAAGGCAATAATCCGAGGAGTGAACAAAATTTCCCTAAACATATCACACCTTGGCAACATGCTTAATTGGACATCTTTCTTGTACTCAGTTCTAGCTTTTATAGTAATCCGGTGAAAGATAATCCTTATTGTAATAGTCACATCAGTTTTGTCGGCTAAAAATTTCTCACAGCTCCACATTCTTCATGTCCTAACTTAACGAAAGAAATATTTTCATTTGCGACAGTCTGACCGGTAAAAATCATATGATAAGTTTAACTTTATGTCCTTGCATGAAGTCTTAGTGCATATTTTGGGTCGTGCTAGCTCCTATTAGGAGCATGTTCTCTCCGGTAATGAGATGTGACTGGCCTATACTATTTTACGTGGCTATTGTGAAGTTCTTTATGAATAATAATAATGAGTTTCCCTTCTAACCCAGAAGGCGCACTTCTCAGCGAGGTGCCAAGAAACGTTTACCCATCTCCGCATAAGCGTTCACATATTTCAGAGAAATGTGTTAAGATTGGGCTCCCCGACAAGCATGCAAAACTATTAGTGAGGTTAGACAAATTAAGGACAAAGAGTCGTTAGTAAATTAAATATTAGCTCAGGAACATTTAACGTTATCACTAAGACAGTTACAAAATCGCATGCAGGCGTCTTTTAAGCACATCTTTAGACACGGTCAAGTCAAAGTGTTCCGCGACGCGGTTCACTGCCATACACATGCGGTTAATGGGTTCGTGTTTACCGTAGTTAGTCCTGGAAGTGTTAATGTGAAGGAGAGGGACAGCCCTTAGG
>QYTT01082490.1:0-14121 GCA_006980735.1 Dasypogon diadema
AAATCGCTTCATCCGTTCGGGAGCTATGATGCCACAGACAGACAGACACACACACAGATAGACACGTCAAACTTATAACACCCCTCTTTTTGCGTCGGGGGTTAATAACTAAGGCCCTACTAATCATAATTACGGCCGACTAATGAACCACAAATGAGCAACAATGATCAGAAATTAGGGCTTAGTGAGATTAAAACGGCCTAGAACTGAGCAAGTTTTGTAAGTGTTATTAATCTGTGCAGTGTACTTCCGTAAAGAAGAAGAAGAACTTATATAAAGTTCTCATTTGTTAATGTAATATTGTTTTCTAGGTATTAATTCTTGGTATTAAGAAATTTAATTTGCAAAATGTAATTTCTAAATATTTTTTCGGTTAGTCAGTTTGACAGTAACACAGCTGATTTTTTTAATTAAGGATACCACCAGTTACCTAATCACTAATTAGTGTCTAATCATCATTAAGCTAGATTCGTCAAAATAAAAACATTTCCATTTTTTGCGATTCTCAGAAAATAAACAGGAATTTCCCATTATGATCGCCGGGTTTTCAGTAAACAAACAGAGTTAACAGTCAAAAACATTCGAATCTGTTCGATAGCAAAAGTTATGACTCAATGGACTTCACCCCACCGGCAAATCTATACTTTTTATCTGTAGCGAAAGTAATTACGATAGCGGCAAAAACGAGAGAAATGTAACTATGTAATGTAAGCAGCAAAACAAACGTAGCAAATGTGCAAAAGAAGTGAAAAACAAAGCCGCCGTTATCGTCATGTTGCCGCAGCAGACATTCAATTTCAGAGCTTCGAAAGGGGAGACCGCTCAGCGAGCTCAGGGAGCATTTGCCGGAGAGAATGAAAGTTCGCCCTCAACCTTATGTTCCCGGAGCTTTGTGCTCCCCATCGGTTGCTGGAATTTCGCCAATGAAAGTAAAAAAACACGGCAACATTAGAAAGCAGTACTTAGCAACATGTTGCTGAGGCTTGTGTTTGCTGCAAATCGGCTCCCCAGTGAAAGGTACCCGAATCGCTACGTTTGTGTGAGTGTTATCTTAGGAAGCGTTTCAGTGAACTTACTCGAAAGCTCACGTGAGATTTGAGCTGACGCTCATCGGCCGCGAAGGTGCTGCTCGTGGTCGTGCTTCTTATTCTTAGGCTGGTTCTATGTCCGCCAATAAATAATAATCGGGAAGAAATGCAATAACAAAACGAAGGTATTTACCTGAAGCGGTGTTGGAGAAGAAGAGGAGCAGCGCTGGCTTGGCTATGACTACACAGAAACAGAATGAAACCAACACAAAGTCACGTGCTCCACAGCGGTCTAGAGTAGTGGAGCTCCTTTAGAATGTTGAGTTAGGTCGGCTGAGGTCGTTGGCTTTCAAATCAGTTTAGCATTAGCATGTTGCTGACAAAATGTATGCACACAACACAACACAACACAGCACACGCCATCTATGTGTAGGCATGGCGGCGGTCTAGTGTGATTGACTTACTTTGCTTATTCGAGACGAGATATTTTTATTGAACTGATATAAGAGGAATTATTGATGTCTAACTCGGGGGATAACGCACCGCTGATAAGAGGACGAATTTAGTTCAGGCCTATGTCAGCTGGCTAATAATACACCCTCATTCATGACAAACTGGGGCTGGGGGACGGCATGCAATACACATGCGAAGGGCAATATACGATTCGCCGATTGTTTTCTTACGTAATTCAGGTAAAAGTAATGGCAAAGAATGAACGGGGCCGTTTTTCCGTGGAAAGTTTTAGATATTTTCTTGGTGTTCGAGTGCTGGTGGTGTGAAAAGGATTTGAAATTCAAATTTGTCCCATTCTGGAGGAGAAACACGGCCGTATGTGGAATGGATGTGATGAAATATCATTGAGAATTGCCGGGGATTAAAGCGATTTGAAACGGAAATTTATCTTGCAAAATTTACCTACATATATACATTTCGCGATTGTAGAAATTTTATAATTAAATAGGACGGAAATAAAACTTTTGGCATGGAAAAAGAATTCGGCCTGACTTGAGCATTTATGGCGTGAAGCGATCACAAGTGTTTCGATATAGTTTGAAGCTATTTCCCGGTGCGCAATACGATTTTCTGGTTGGGACCATGTTAAAAAACGTCATAGTAGCGATTGTTTGGGTAGCTACAGTGGAGAATGGCCAACGATTTAAGGAAAACTTAGGGGGCTGTAGAATCCAAAGCCGTGGTACCAATATACACCTCTATTAAAGTTATGCTCTAACAATTCATAGTTAACGCTACTACAAAATTTTTTCTTTACATTAGGTCCTTGGACTGTTCCGCTCAACACGCCTAATCGCGTAAACAGAAGGTAAAAATTCAATTACAACTTTAAGAATCATTCTGTTTAATCTTGGACTGATCAACCTGTCAATGCGGTATTGTGATCTTCTGATCGTTGATCACTTTTAAGTGGGGGTTTTTGGTTATTGAACGTGAAGAGGAACAGTTGGCGCTTTAATAGTGGAAAAGTACCTGAATGTTTCCAATCGGCGGCAATTATTCTCAAGGGTTTGTTGAATCGAAGTAGAGGATATACCATCTTCCATCAAAATTGAATAGTAGCATTGTTCACGTATCACGTAGAATCAGAAGAGCGAGAGATTTTAAATGATGGTTTGACACGGCGAGTTGAAATCGATGATCATATTAGTAGAGTATGGAGATTTCAATTCAGATTTTCTGAACTGCGAGCCTAACTATCTGTTACTAGATATTTTTCGGCATTCAGATCTGCATGTGATCAACTCAGTGCATATATTTCATAATACTGTGACGCCATCATTGTTCGACCTGATTCTTGTTGGTAGGCGCGACCAGGTGGTGTCTCAACACTAAGCAACCACTCCACCGAATTTTGATTACGATTTCTTGCTTGTTTGTTGCAAAAGGAATTTATTCCTCTCGTGATAATAATAGTATCGATATCGAATCACTTTTCAGAAGTTTGGATAACCTTCTTAACATCTTATTTATAATACGGTGGACATAGACTTAAATTCTCTGTTTTTAACTTAAAAGTTTGGCTTCTGAGCGTGCATCTTAAAAGCACGGAGTCACGTAGAGCATTTACTGTGAAAAGCCTCAAATAAAAACTCCACGACATTTTTCACCTAACATAAAAATATTAACAACTTTTGAACGAAAATAGATATTGAGCTACCTCTTGTTTTTTTAAGTACTCTTGGCGGCTTACTTTTCAGTAGCAAAATTATTTTCTTGATACAAACACTTTACAGGATTGAGGATAGCAGACCAAATTTTGGATGAAAAGTTTTTCAGAAATTCAACTTTAAGGCACGAGAACTGAAGCATTTGTGCACCAATTGTAACGAGACAAAATGAGCGGCAAAAAACAGCACCAAAAACGAAGATCAAACAGTCGAAAACAAAGTCAAAAATATGAACAAGAAATTCGACAACACTCTTCGGAATCTTCTTCTTCTTGCTTAGAATAGGATACTCCAGGTTGTCGTAGAACAGAACCTACTACCTTAATCGCCTTTGTTGATTTAAAATTCCAACGACGTCCACAAAAAAAATAGTTCATTGACTTAATGACGTTCCTTACCGAACCCTGGCATCATAACTTCGGCGAGTCGGGGATCATTGCGTTCGATATCTGCAATTGCTTTGTCCGGGTCTAGCACTCTGCTATTTTAGCCAAAGTATTTGGTGTAGACCAATTTCATCTCACTTGGATTTTCAGTTTACTTCCTAACCGTTCCATCTGTGTTACTTTGGACGTTATCACCTCCGACTTTTATACTATCAACTCTGGTGTATCACAAGGTTCTGTATTGTCTACCATTCTTGATTTGGTGTACTTATTTGAATCAGTTGCTGATTCTTCTGGTAATGCCACTGAAAATAATAATCAAGGACGCATGACTGGATCGCTTAACAACGACATTGAGGCAGGCGAGGATTCTCGCCTAGGGCAGGGCGAATTACATCGATTTTAACGCATCCAAAACCCAAAACTGTGTGATCTCTCTCAAAGCAATCCCAAATCTTCCAACATCCTAACTTGAGCAGGGTTCGGGTATCCAATAATCTTAGTTAGACAGTTCATATCTTTTTTACTATTGGAAAAAACGTGATGAAATGCCTGGATTTTCTACAACGATACAAGAAATACTTCATCCTATTTGCATAGCGCCATTTGTAAGACCTATATTAGATACAGACATGAATTTAATTCGCATATTTCGACAGGAGCAGCACGTGCTATATTGTCCGTGTTGGATAAAATCCGAAATAAGGCTTTTAAGAGCAGAAGAGTGAAATTTCGCGTATATTTCTTGAGAAGAACAATACGAATGTGGAAAAGACTATTATCTTTTGTTTTCTCCCGGGACTACAGGTCGCAACTGTTTAAGCTGAATGTGCACCGACACCTTTACTCGACATCACAAATCCCCGCCCCCCCATCCCCTTTCCTACTTCCGTTTCACCAAAGCTGTGCTATAATATCATAGGCTATCCCTTGAGCTTTAGATGCACCTTAAAAAACAAAATTCGGTCAACTACGTGCATGGTTCTTTAGGAACCCACGGACGGTAGTCGCGAATCACTGGTTAGGAATGACTCAGAGAAAATTTCGAGAATTCAATATTCAAAAATGTTGCCAATCTCATACACGGCGACTTGATGACGTGAAGGAAGACCTTCGCATGCTGCATATCATTAACTAATGTACTCGATATCACGGAATTTGCAGAATACAGTCATAGGGAAGGTTAAAACTATGCAGCAAAGCCAAAATCTTCGGTACTGTAAGCCGGGAAATCGATTGTGTACATAGACCGACGAACCTGTTAAGATTTTTATGCGTAAATGATAAACTTCTATCCATTGTGCCAAAAAATATTCTTCCGACAAAACTGTATGAGTTCGTTCAAGGATATTGTATAGAACCCGTAAAATCGGTCCCAAAAGTGGTAGGACCAATAATAACTCTTGCATCGATAGTACCTAAGTTAACAGCCGAGATTGAATGAAGAAAACACTTATTCTACTTTAGTCGCAGTGGTTTTCTTAAAATGCCTTTGCCTACATTTAATAGTAAAAGAGGAGTTACGAAAAAAATGGAATGCACCGGCACATAGGAAGATTTCTATCTTGTTGAAAAAGCAGTACTCTTATTTATGCGAAATCTAAACAGCTCCTGATCAGATTTTCGGAACCCATAGAGAATTTTAAAGCAGAAAGCTGATTTATTTATTTTGGTATGCTCTCTGTCAAAACAGGTGAAAGGAAGGTGGTTTCTTCCTGGTACGAGTTCTTAACTGAATCATATTTTTTCGGTATATAGATATGAGTAAACCTTAGCAAAAGCTACTTCAGTATGAGAATGGTACTCTTTCATAACTAGCTACACCTATCCGCCTAGCAACTTAATTGGAAGTCGATTGAATGCATTTAACTTCTCGCAAAAGCAAAACACCTACCTCAAGTCTCTACAATAAAAAACTAAAGTTGAAAGACCTTTCCTCACCGTGCACTCACTTTTACTTTTTCTTATCTCAACTGTAATGAATGATTCTTTTTACTTTCCCTATTTATCCCAATTCATTTCATAGATTTCTTTGATTTATTTGGATGCCTCCAGCGTCGAGCAAATTACTTGCACTCGAACAAAAACGTTCCCAAAAACTGAATAAATCTCTCAATCAAAAGCGCCAGAAATTAACAAGCTTAAGTTGGACTTTCTTCTTGTTTTCCTCACCTTATTCACTTCTGGACACTTCGTTTTTTTTTTGTATTCCTCCAAACATTTCGTTGAATTATCCGCCCGTTTTTGTTCGCCTTCTCATTAGACATGGAATAACTGAAACTCGGACTCTTGGAGATTTTCGGATAGACTGCCACTGTTATAATCCCAAGTGGACAAAGCCAAGTCCAAGTCTGTTCAGACCTCGGAGTCTCAGGCGTCCAACTACGGCTGAATACAGTAACCTTGTCTTTGACTTGACCCGGTTACTTAGTTTCAAGAGGTTTTTCTTCTTGACCGGGCCATCTTATTTTTTTTTCCTTTCATTGTGCGGCGCGCGCATACTCTGTCGATTCATTTCAGTTTCTTTTGTTTTTTTATTTTTTATTTTCGTGAACTATGTGTGGTCTGGTTGAGTAGCAATTGTATTGCACCATTTCTTTTTGGTTTTGTTTTTGTGTTTCTAATTTAAAATTTGTTTTATTGTTTTTTTGATTACCCTGTGCTTGGAACTTTTCAAATTCTTTCACACTACCCAGTCACGCCGAGTTTTCTCTTATTTTGGCTACATAAATGGTTTGGGATTCGAATTCAATTGGTAGAGGTCCTCCTTTCGGATGCCAAACATATTCAAATATTTGCGAGATATTAAGATACGTTGAATTAATCTTTAGTTTTGAAATAATTCTGACGAGAACAGAAGGAGATGGGCATTGAATGAGATCAAACTTTGAAGCCTCAAATATCTAAAACTGCTTGAGATTTATTTTTTAAATTCGCATCTAGAAAGAGATCCTTCTATCATTTCCAAGTGACAATTATTACTGATTTCATTGCGAAAAATTTACTGCTGTCTGGTTATTAGCTTCGTGTGACAACGAGAAACTTTATCATGTCTTTTTACTTAACAAAATTGTTTACATGACTAATCAAGCACTTTGAACAGAAGCGTCTTGGCTTTATCTCTTGTTTTCGAGTAACTCAAATATTCTGGCGGTTCAAGTGATTTTAAACAATATTTTGACCATCACACGAACTTCCCTGACGCGAATACCACAACTCTATACCTATACCAAATTTGTACGTGTAGTTCGTGACGATATTTCACTTGAGTAATTTCGGCACATAAATTTAAAATGACTAAAGACTTTCCTTGAAGCTGAAGTACTATCATAATCGGGGCATTGCCCCTCACTTGTTGATTTTACGTTAATTCAACTTCATCAATGCTAAAGTTTTCAAGGTAGAGTTCGTGTTCAAGAGTAAATAATAAAATAAAATTACTAGTAAATTTTCAAATTGTCACCGCACAACTACTAATGCAGGTAGAAGCTCTGTTGGATTGGATCAGGAAAAGCTAAAAGATTCCAAAATTTGAGCAGAAAATTTAAAATAGTTCAAGTGTATTTTTTTTAATCAATAGGAGGTGAGCTATGCAGTTACATTTTGAGGGAAATCGTTATATTATCCAAAAAAACAAGTCTGAGCTAATGTCGCCCACTATAATCAGCCCTTTTTCAATGTGGGCTACCTACTGTTCTGGATTGCTGTTATCTTTACACACTATGATGACCATCATGGGGCCATGGGGTATACGAATTTGAACGCGTCTTCGTAGCCCACTATGGTCTTTAAGAACGCGTTCAAACCATATTGTATGTACTTTACTTAATTTTCGATTATGGCGGGATTATTACTCTTGGACCCCATGGATTTCGGATTTTGTGAAATTTACTAAACAGGGAAGAGCTAAGTGAGACATTGTTCCATAAGCAAATGATCTGGACGAGAAAAAAACTATTCATGATATCCTTCGAAAAGCGTGGAACGAATGACTTCGTTTTGCCCTGGGAAGATGAGATTTGAAAAGATTCTCTTAGTCACTTCGGATTGTGTATATTGAGGTTGTTACGACATGTTCGAATGATTATTATTATGTTAATATGGCATAATGCTCATCCGAGTGTACCGTCTATGTAGGCTATTAATGTATGAACTGAGAGCGCAGTCGACTAAGCTATCGCGGAAAGCAGGTACAGGTCAAATGGAACAATTATAGGTGGAGTAAGACGTCCCAAATTTTAAGCGCCTATGCCTGGCGGATATGTTAATCAGGGACCATCACCTACGCAGCCTGGTGTAAATTTTACTAGTAGCCAGGTTGATGTTATAACAGCATTTCATGTTCCGATTAAATACAATCCTCAAATTGATCGTCTGGCGCAGCATAGGCAATTCAATTCCCTCCAATAGGTGTATTTTCACCTCTGACATGGCAGCGGGCAGATCGTCGATGAACAAGCAAAAAATCAGGGGGCCTGGGGGACGCAACATTCGGGAGTTAAATCAGATGTTAAAGACTCGTTGAAGGCAACGACTTTTGGTTTCATATACTTCGCAGCCAGCCACACCGTAGCTAAAAATCCACGGGAACTAGTACTAAATCCTATAAATAAGACAAATCTTAGTTTTTCCAAGTGGGAGCTTATAATTTCCACATTCGCGGTGCAAGAAATCCTCATTTTACTACATTAAGAGCGATCTAGCTGACAGAATTCCATAATTCATATCTCCAATTTCTCGAAAAACGCTTTTATTAGATAATGACCGACTGCACTATAGAAGACATATACTATTTGGACAGGATGGGCTTCAAGTTCGTTATCAGGTAAATGTAAGGGAATTGTGGAATCAGCAATTTTCTAACCAAAGGGCTAGACGCCGTGGTCCATATTCTGTAGCCACCTGGGTGTGTGAGTGTTACGCCTATGTATAGTTGACTCCTTGGCATTATGGTTGTAATCCAACAATAACTGTGAACTATAAGAACCACAACTAACGGACGCATATGTATTTGGACAAGAACTACAATTCACATTCCTTTTGAATTGTCCGACCGCTCGAAGTTATTGTCAAAGTTACGGCAAAGCTTTTCATTCTTCCTTTTTCTCGGTACTCACGACCTGCTATAGACGCCCAAAAACAGATTACGCATGGTGTAAACGATGATGTGGCCGGTTATAAACAATGGGAACTTTCCCACCCAGCAAATCATGAGTCTAGCGTAGTAAAAATTGCGGAAGCTAAAGCCGTATGAAAGGGGCTACTCTCACGGGGCCTCCAACATAGGTACTCGCCTCTCATTAGGTCGGGGTCTATGGTGGAGCCTCTTGAGAGTGAAGGTGCTTTTCGATTCCCACCAGCCTATCATCAGGGTTGAGCGTGGAGTCTGAAAGGTACTCTCATGACTCTTATGAAGTCTTCCGGGCTGGCTCACCCTAAAGCGTAAGGCTCTCTTGAGTCTGTGCTCTGGGCTGAGTGTGAGTGCGGCCAGCTCTTTGGGGCGCCCAGAAACAGGCAAATCGCAACGACCCGTAACAATCTGGGGATGAGTTATGTGGCTGCAATGTTAACTCTACGGCAATGAATCATGAATCTACCGAAATAAAAGCCCCATCTGCTGACTATAAACACACTCCGTAAGGTCAGACGATGGGAAAATAGAAGATGCAGTAAAAAGGGAATGGAATCATTTGTTTTCCATTATTAATTGCTTTGCCTCGATAACAAGCTAAGGTCCTTCAGTCTGTGTATAGTTGTCCTAATATAGCTCGATTTGACTACTAGCTGTTTCCGAAATTTAAAAAATCGCTTAAAAGAAATTTGAATATAAAAAATTTTGAATTTGATGCGGCAAGACATGGGTATTCTAAAAGTTAGGTTCCTGGGCTACTTTAAGAAATGGCAGCAGCGCTAGGGAAAGGTTGTTGTTTTCAAAGGACAGTACTTTGAAGTGGACATAATCGCCATTGGTTCAAAATAGCTCTTTCTTCATATATCGAGCAGTAAGGTATTTTCTGGACGGACTTAATACTTACAAAATACACATTGCGGTAGATAAATAAAAACCAAATAAATGTTTTTATTGCCATTTCGTAGAAATGTTTCAAATTTTGGTGTCAATCCTCAACTTTTCAAACAAGCACAAAATATTTTTTTAATATAGGTATGTACTATAAAACTTAAGGAAAAATAATTACTTGAATTTTACCTAAACAGGTACTAAACATTTATTAAACATTCTTAACGATTCCTCAAGAATTTCTAATGTGGATGAAACGAATTTTGTTATATTCCAATAGTGGTAATAATGGTAATGGTAAAAACTTCCTTCCAAAATGTAAAAAAATGCGAACAAAATTGAAATAATACAAATGAATTGATGGAATTACCATGTTGAACGCCGCGCCAATTATATACGATTCACACAAGTTCGTGTTAAGGCAGTTAGAATGTGTTAAAAAATTTTTAAAATAAAATTAATTGTGTAAAAAAGAGACTTAAAGGGACTATAGTCTGAGACCATCTCAGACTGCTACTTTGGAATTAGTATACAATACCTTAAAAATATCGGCAAGTCTCGTATTGAGCGACTAAAACAAAGCTGCCCTGTGAACCGAATCAAGGGTCAACTTAAAATCAACAAACAATGTATATTAATAATGTTAAATATGCAATCAATAGTGGAATAGATTTTTCCTGAAGTCAGCTTTTGCACTTATAGAGGACTTCATATCGTTCGATCATAATAGCAATTAATCTTTGCACATAGGTAGTATTTAGAAAGGCTGGAAACTAGCATGGCGGTAAAATAATATATATAAAGTTATTTAATTATTATTTTAATTCCTTTTATTTCACTTTTAAGGTATTGCATATAGTACAACCTAAACGGATGAAAATTTTAGGGAAGAAGAAATTGCGAAATTTTAACCTGACAAATGTTGCTAGTAAGCCACACAATTTTTGGCATGAAATTTTTTCTGTGCAACATCAGAATGGTTTTGCAATTATAAGACAGAGTACAATTCTCGTCTAGAGAGTTGTATTAACCACTGGTACCCAGATAAATCACCACGTTCTTTATAGGAATCGAACCTCTTCCCATGGAGGAGAAAGTCTGCAGACGTGCGTTTCAGCCTGCTTGGCCAGTGGCGATGTAGAATGCTTATTCAGGAGAACCACGATTTGATCTTAATTCTATGTACTCCGCACATATGCATGAAGCTTTTAAGCTCTCTCTTGTTAAACGAATTTTTGCATTTATTTTTCTCATGGAACCTTTTCTAGAGAAGGTGGCAGCGAACTTGTTAAGCCATACATCACGAAGACCTTCGACAGAGTTTGGCATTTTGCTCTTTTACCTAAATTGCTAAAAGTTGGTCTTGACCATTCTCACTTGGATTGGAAGCTTCCAGTGTGATATTGGACGATATCATTTCTACTGCTCATATATCACTACCTTGGTGCCGCGCCGTAAGGTGTCCTAATATCTCACACTCTCTTTCTACTTCCCTTGTGTCTCACCACCAATACGATTCAAAATTTTGTTGGCAATAGAGCCCTTGATATCCAGTACCCTCTTGATTCAGTTGCTAAATCCCGTGGAAATGCTTTCAAGTTCATTGGCGACTAGACGATTATCTCCAAGACAGATTCTCTGAAGCATAGACGCTTTTATATCGCTATTTCAGTGAACATTGTTCCAAGGAAATCTTTGATCTCATTCTTTGTAGATGCGTGACATCCGTGCATCAAGCCGATTTCATCCTCTGATCCTTGAGAGACGATTTAGCAGAATACTTAAATTCCGTCGTTGCTTCCTGTGCAGAACTGCACGAATGTGGAACTCAACCTCGTCTCCTTTTTTAATTGTTTTCCGCAAAATTTTTCGTCTTAATTCGTACACATTCCACTTATGTCACATGGTTATTGCTTTCCAATTTCTGAATGAAACCCGAGTCTTTTCAACTGCTTTAAGTAGTTTTTCGACCTTTGACAATGCATTGGGAAAGCAAAAGTCCACAATTCCATATCTACCTGTAAATTTACCAAAAAACTAAAATAATTGCAAAATTGCAAACATCCAACATCAGGCAGAAATTTTCGAGGAGGGAAAGCACAAGCTTCCAAGAGAGCAAACCCCAATCATTAAAATCATCAATCAAACCGATAATTTTCTGATAAATTATGAAAAATTGAGGAAGTAAAAATGTTCATTATTAGTTAACTGCACAATGCTCTTGCGGAAAATTAAAGGAAAAAAAAGTGCAAGCAAAGTGCACAGGCCAAGAGCAATGAGCAACAGTATCAACGACACAAACAAACAGACAAACAACAAACAAACGAGACTCGAAAGTCCCATGTCGGCTGCACCGTGCACACGAGCGTTGAAGTCTTCTATTATTATTTTTCCACTTTCAACTCGATGATTGGCTTC
Organism: Dasypogon diadema; assembly: GCA_006980735.1. Taxonomy (NCBI): domain Eukaryota; kingdom Metazoa; phylum Arthropoda; class Insecta; order Diptera; family Asilidae; genus Dasypogon; species Dasypogon diadema. The sequence goes on from QYTT01082490.1 coordinate 12,035, forward strand.
GCTTTGTTCAGTAAATTTTTCCTACTTCGTGTAATTTACTTGCAAAAGAGACAGTTGAGGGGGAAAGCAGCAGCAATTGAAGAAAAAATAAATTGGACGAAAGCGAAATGCGGAAGGAAGGAAGTTGCATTGCGGCCGTACCACACAGCCTATGATTTGTGTTCAGTGCACTTTTCTGTTGGTGTTGTATACATTAGGAGTCCAAAGAACCCTGGGTACCATCATGCGCCGCAACAAACTATTGTAAGAACTATTGAAACCGAGGAAGCTAGTAAAGTTTATTCGAAGCACAGGGGAAGTTGCAGTTTTGATTATATTACGTCACGTTGCTACCTTTTGTTTCTTTGATCAGGTGATTTAATTGGACTTTCTCGCGGGTACCGTTTAAATAACTTAAGTTTTATCTGAAGACTACTTGGCTATGTGGGAGCACAATTTACCTGTAGATATTAATGACAATCTAGCTGCTCTAAAACAGGTTATTTTTAAAGGTATTGCTTAAGCTTAGGAGAGAGCAACCCTATGATGCACACAGCACAGCTTAGCCGGAGGGAAGTTGGGGAAAAGGAGATTAGGAAATTTTAACCTGACAAATGTTGCAGTTGGGCCACAATTTTTTGCATGAAAATTTATCTTTACAACATCCAAGTGCAATTCTTATTAGTAGAATTGCCTCAACCACTTGTACCCAGGCAAATCACCGCTCCCTGTGCAAGATTCAAACCTACGCCCGCAGAGAAGAAAATCTGCAGGCATGCGCGTTTTCGGTGACCCCACCTGCTTTTTAAGTGCCTTAATTTTCTGGAAGGGACGACGGGTGTTTTACTCCGTTGACGATTGATTTGGACTGCCTTTTTTAAGTTTTTTTTTGGTATTTGTATTTAGGCTTAGGTTTAGGAGATTTTGGAAAATGTTGGAATTTTATTCCAATGAGGAATATATTAGCTTGTTTCTCATTTATAGAGAAGCACCTGGAAATTCTGTGGAGGCGCAAAAATATATAGAGATGCACTTCAAACGAACGAACTTTTGAAAATGTTGGGAAAATGTGGGAAAATTATTAATTTTGTTTGTTTATTAGAGGGGAGAAGCAGAAAATAGTAGGATAAAATTAAAAAAAAACCAATCAAAACTACTAAAATACAGAACTTCAAAAATGACAACAAATGTGGTCAAAAGGCTCGGCACATTTTCAACTTTAATTCAGTTGGACATTTTGAAACAAGTTCAATATTGATAAATCCAAAATGGTGATCAATCCAATGTATATTATCATTATCTCGGGGAAGAGATAGAGAAAATTCCTACAAAGAGAACTTTTTCGAAATCGGTTGCAGAATTCGAGAACACCAAGGCAACGTGCAAACCCACAAATGTAGGGATTGAACATGTGTCCTCTTACTTTTGGTCGTGGATTAACAATAGAATTTAAATAAATATCAAAGTCAAATTAAATAAGAAACCAAATTTGGAATATATGCAGCACGAAATAGCAAGATCATAAACAAGTTAAGGATTATTAATATTCGAAGGATATCGGAGTAGACCTCTACCCTCGGATCCATTGTCTCTCTGTCAAGAGCCGTTTTAGCTGGTCTGCGTCCGAAAGTTCCTAAGCAGTTTTCTAATCTCAACATCTCTCATTAGTTCGAGTATTTATTCATAGGTCTGTCCCAAGGGGCTGCTTATTATAGCCATTCTTCTGCTCGCCAATGCCGGGTAGTCGCATACAATGTGCCCCGCCGTCTCGGAATCCTCCAAGCACAACCTGCATATATCATTCTCTAGAATTCCCATTTTTTTGAGGTAATATCCAAAGCTACCATGCCCAATAGTCACAGAAACTAACCATCTGAGTGTTCTTCGCTTCATACTTAGAATCTTGCTTGTGATCATAGTTCGTTAAGGGTTATTTTCTACGACTCTACCGGTCCTCTTCCTTTGAAGGCGATTGTGGAATTAATTAGACCTAAGGGCCTTGATAGGATTTTGTTTGTTAAAGAGCAAGAAGTTTAATTTGGCCACCGAAAATTAGTAAAGCTTGTGTTCTATTCTCAGGCTCATTCGCACCACAAATCTTTCAAAAT
>QYTT01082491.1:0-10174 GCA_006980735.1 Dasypogon diadema
TGCATAAACAAAAGAATAATTTTAACGCATCCAATTGGTAATTTTCAGCTAATCCCAATCCCCACCCATACACATATTAACCCTTCGTTTTTTTACGTTTTAATCATTAAAATGTTTGTTAATTTTGCAGTACATTATCTTAAAATTTTATCACTTTTACAGCAAAAAATTACTTTATACAGTATTTATTAAACGTTTCAATTGAAGAACGCTTACGAGTGAAATTTTGTACCAAAATGTTAATACGAAGGGTCAAAACGGGTGAAAAATAACAGGGCGCTTTCAAAAATCTACGGGGGGGCGCTCGTACTCTTAGTTACGCCACTGTCGGGGAGACTTACTGGGTTCGAAGAAGTCAATTCCCCTTCTGAATATTATTTTTGTGTGCAGCGTTTCTTCCGTTTTGTGTAGGTTATGGTTACTTACAGTCCGGGAAGTGAGTAACAAAAGTTCTAGTGCCTTCATGTTTTTCCTTGACCATTAGTATTAACGTTACATAACAACAATCTCGACCGAGAGAAACTTTCGAAACTCATCTCCTCAATCTAGCCAATTCAGAGGTTTTTACTGAGAAGTAATACAGGAGGAGTGATTACAAGTTAAGTGATATTGTGTAGTGTAATACCGTAATTCTAATTTTAAGTCACAGTCCAGGCCCTAAGTAATAAGACACTTTTGGATATGTAGGACTTTGTTCAATCTCTACAATTTTTCCGCCACACACGATTCACAGGGTTGTTTACTACAAACATAGATTCATCCGTAAATATAACCGACGTCGAATCGCGGCTTTTATTTCCAGTTGTCCAGCTTATTCGTTTTTTTCGTAGCTTTTGTCGCTGGTCAATGGTTTAACAATTAAGTCATCGTCTTAATGAGCAGATATGTGAAGATTTCTAACCGAGTGCTTTTGGTTTGTGTAGCAGAGCTCGTGTATTTTCTTAAATATTTTTCTGCTGTTTTTACAGCTGTCTCATTTTTCCTGTGAAAACAATGATCTCTAGGAGGGACTTGCGTATCCTCTTTCTGTTCGAATTTAGAGAAGTATCTAATGCTGCAGTGGCGATACCAGACATAAATTCTACTTTCAGGGAGAGTTATTTCCATTAGTAACTTCCATTTAAATAGATGATCCGACATCTTTATTTAATATCTCAAAATCGGACATTTCCTGAGAAACAGCCTAATAAATATGCTTACGTCAATTACTTTTTTAAAATCTCCCTGGCATTATCTAACTTTAACTTCTTCTTGTCGTCCAATAACGAAACTGTGACTTTGTCCTGTGCTTTTGTAATCTTCCTCGTTTTTCCTTAAAAAGGCATCTCATCGACGTTTCCAAATTGTCCGTATCTTCTTATCCTAACACCAGCGGCGTGACAACGTTCTGTCTTCCCGGATACCGGGAGACAATTCCCGATATCTCTTTTGCCATGGAGCACCTCATACCGCTGGTGGAGGAGTTGTATTTGTCTGAGACATTTCACCGCTAGTAATCGCCAGTACTTAACCTTCCACAAATCATCAATATCCTACCCATGGAGGTGGTTGGGGAACGAGTGGTGAGTCTATACTGTCATACGGTGCTGAGATTTGGGGAGAACATATTTAAGCTGGATGTGCAAGGGAAGTGCCTGGCCTCCTATACAGAAACGAGGTATTCTTAGGGCAGTCCTTGTCATTGCAAGGGCGATCAAAGTTAGACTGCTTGAAATGGAAAGAGAAGCCATCTACATTAAAAAGATTGTGGTCGAGCAAAAGCAAGCCAACAAGGACGAAATAGAGTAGATGGCAAGAGATGTGGGGCGACGAGGGACGAGGACGGTAGACTGTCAGACTTTTCCCACGAATGGAAATGCAAATTGGAAGAATACACAGTGAGGTGAACTACTACATAACGCAGTTCCTGAACGGACACAGGTGCTTTTGGTGTTACCTCTACAAGATTGTTAAAGCCAGTTCGCCGGAGTGCCTTTATTGCGGAGGTAGCAGAGACAATTCTGATCATAATCTTTATATCTGCAACCGATGAGCAGATGGGAGAGCAATCGTGGAGTCAGACCTGGGCCGATTAGCACCAGACAGCAACGTGGAGCTTATGTTAGAGAGCAAAACCTACCAGAAGCTAATGGCAAAATTCGTGGAAGATACCCCCTGAACAAAGAACTGGGAGGCCACGATAGGCGCTCCAGAGGGCAGCTAAAGTAAAAGGCCCAATCTGAAGTAATATGGTAAACGGTTCCAGACTGGGGTTAACGTAGACCAGGGGAGGAGTTTTAGTCGGCAGTCCAGTCAGGCTTGGATGGGTATTTGATCCAACCCGAGGTTGGGAGTCCTTCAATTAGAACTTAAAAAAAGAAAAATATATTTTCTTATACTGAGCTAAAAAGACAGACTCAGAGCTTAATTTACAGGTTGTGTTCATTCTAACTTTGATTGCTTATTTTGTTTTCTTTATTTAAAATGGTGAGTTACTAACACTTTGAAATATACTACTTGTCAGAGAATTGTAATTGAGATAATTTTGCTCAATAACACACCCGTATTTTGAGTTTGATGGAAAGAGGTATATTTTTAAGCACTCTTGATAATAACATCCAGAATGTGTGTTTGAAAACCCTCCGTCTATTTATATCATGAGATGTGAAACTTGCGAAGGACTAACATATAGGATGAATAACACTATTTTCGCTTCACAGCAAGGTGACAATTTAGAATTATATAAGATATCTACGATTGAATTAAAATTAGGGATAACATTTAGTATCTTTCTATAGACTGTAGTGTCTTTTTTGGACTTCTTGGGAATTAAAATAAACATTCGTACATGCATTTAAAGAAATTAAAAGTGAAAGTGAAAGAAAGAGATGTTTTTTCCCCTTAAATTCTTTTAAATTTTAACTTGTCTCTCACGTGTTAGCGGTAGAATGTGGGCGAATGTATGTCTACGAATAAAAACATATGTTTTGATGGCAAAAACTTTAATAAAATATTTCAAAACTCGTTTAAAGTAGAGCACACACAACAACTTATTGTTTCTTAACTTAATAACTTAGAGTCCAATTCCGAACCCAAAACAAAGCGCAAAAAATCGTAATTTTACGAAGGATCAATTTAAGTACTAAGAAGAAACCTGATGCAAAGTGACGAAATTAGCTGTCAAATTTGTCTCAATAATCTCTTCATCTTCATAAAAACCCATGACATAATCAATCTTCATCAACAGAGCATAAAAAAGTATCAGGACAAGTTTTGAAGCTAGCTCCAGAAAGTGGCCAGGGGCATAAACTTTTGATGGCTTAGTAGTGCAATCACATTCCACAAATCACTTTAATCATCTCGAGCAACAAATGTATATCTGGTAAAATTGCCGGTAATCAACAATAAATACCTACAGCGTCCCGCAAATAAGTTACTCAATGCGAAAACAATAATTAAGTTCAGGGGGCCTTGGTCAAGCAGTTGGAGATCTTCACAACATCGCAACATTTCCTCCTCCTGCAAACAGGTACTAAGTCTGGACGCTGGCTGCATTAAATCGAATTAAACCCGTCTGGTGTTTCTACTTTCTCACGACTCGGTTCGTGCAATAGGCTGTCACTGTTTGACGCCATTTCGATGCAAAATGTGAATTGAATGCACCAAAGGTGAAGTTTTAGGTGAACAGTAGTGAGAAAAGGGGTTTGCTGCCAAAACGAGGAAAGCCAGTGAATTGGGTAATTAGATTTGAATTTACGCATTATTCGCCTTGAATACAAAGTCTTGGCTTGTGCTGCACACAGACGGACGACCTTACTCAAAATCCGGTTTTGAGATGCGAGAAGTTAACGCATTTCTTCATAAAGGCACCACTCAAGAACTGGCTTAATGATCACATTTGTCATTCGTAATAGCAATTTATTTCACAGCCCAATCACGATTATCTGAGACGGTAGTCATTTTAATGCCAATAGGTGCATGTCGACATAAGACGATATCGCGATAGGACTTCCAAATACAGTTCAGAGCTTACATGACGTCGGCTCTAGGCTTTGCCGCTATCCGAGGAAATACTATCCAAAATCGTTTAAGGAGAGGCTTACAGATCAGGCATCACCAGAAGTGGACCTATTCACTCAAGCTATTACCTTTCTTGACACTTCCCTCATTAGCGGTATTTCCTCATGTTTATGGTGACGACTTGTCACATTGTAGAACCGCTCAATGCGTACACATTCGTCAGCTGTTGGCTATTTACGTGCCATAATTTCACTTGCATGGGATGCTATTATTTCATACAACCTACCCGCCTCTCTTAATAAATTTAAATGAATAAAGTTCCTGTTATTAATTTGAGTTTTCTTTTTCTCACTTCAGGCATTGCTCCTTGGATCTTTCACCTTGAGGCGGATGATATTAGTCTTCCTTCTTCTCGTGACATTCTACGAGCGTGCCAACAACTTGGCCTTCTGTCAGTACGTCGAGTTCTTCACAGACTACAAAAATAATCATAAAGAAGATCAGGTATATAGATTTCGGCAGTTTATCTCAAATACACACCACGCGTGTGAATGGAATTAATAATGAATTTGATAATCTAAATTGAAAAATTCAGCTAAATTGAACAACCCACGTGAAAATGATGCAAGTGAGATTGTTGAGTGGATTTGAATGGAGCAAAGATCTAAGATTCATATGTGACATAATTTTGTGTAGTACTGTACGCCAAGGTTGTTCAATTTAGAATTTACATTCTACGTTGCTTCTATATTTGGAATTTTGAAATCTTCGTTTTTGTACAGAGACCCAGTTCCCTTTGTATCTTCACAAACCTTGAAAATAAAGAAGTCCTTAACGACATGCAGAAGACGCTTTTCCGAATCCCTGGGCCGCCAGTAATAAGAACAAAACTCTGGCCAGGATCCGGGAGTCTGTCCGTACTAGCATCTAAAAATTTCTAAACTCAATCTCCATTACTGTGAAGAGGCATTGGCTGCAATCAAAACTCCGGGGACTATTTTTACAGCCAGACATGAAGTAGTTTTTTATGAACGCTTTTCAGATAGGAATAAAAAGTAAGGTAGTCCGAACATGAGTCATCGGTTTACTTCCTTTATATTAAAACGTTCATAAAAAACAGTTCATGTGTAAGTTTCAACTTCTGCTTCATGGGTTGTCTTTTGTAGTCCCGGGGTTTTTGGATGCTATGCTTCGATGCCTTGTGGAGGAAAAGTTGAATGTAGTCCTGCTGGGTACACTTCACTACCTAGAAGAAGAGAAGGATACCAGGATCAGGTTATGTGTTATAGTGGGCCATGAAGTGTAGACAAATTTGCTGCTGCACTTGTGTACGCCGTACTTCACCGTGGTAAGAACTAGTGAGGAGTGTTTTCATGGTCGCTTCCACATACTCCTTCATTCTTCAGAAACACTCTGCCTCAGAGTTGAAGAAACTTGTACGATACGAAAAGAGGAAGAACACAAAACTGATCGTTGGGTAGGATTTAGACTCACACAACACAGTGTGGGATAGCACGGATGGTAATCCCAGACGAGAAGTTTTACTTGAATTTGTGATTGGAAGAAACCTGCACATTGCAAACGGAGGAACGGAGACAACTTTCGTGGATGCCAGACGGAAAGGGATGATTGACGCGTCCCTATGTAATAATAGCTGTGTTTTTTTCCTAGGTAGTTACAAATCAATAGGTTGGAAATCATGTACTATACCTATCACGAAAATATGATTTCCAAGTTGTTGATTTATATTATAATTGCTTAGGTATATTAAAAAACAATAATGCTAATAACTTTTGAACGTTTTTAAAATTGAGAATGTTTAGAGCAAACCTAATTGCAATTTGTGTGATTTCATTTATTTTAATAAAGAAAAAATTTATACCTTAAATTGTGACCAAATTTTATTTTTACCACGTTTAGAAGTAGTTATTCACCAGTGTAATTTTACTACTATTAAAGAAGGTAAAGAGATACCCTCCATAATAATAGTAAAATTACATTAATATTTTCTAGAGTGTACCATTAACATTAACCACAAGTGTGACCGAGCTGGTCGAGGCTCTCCTCTGTGAACGTGGGTTCGATTCATGCAAAGAGCACAATTATTTATCTGAGTACCAGTGGTTGAGGGAATTCTACTGACGAGAATTGTACTACTGGGATATTAGTACAAGTTTCATGCACAGTATAAAAAATTGTGGCTTACTTGCAAACTTTGTTAGGTTGAACATTTCCAATCTTCTGTTTCCTAAATTTTTCCTCCGCCTAAGATGTACCATGTGCTTCATAGTATTGTCCCCTGGGCTTAGGGAATACCTAAAAAACCAAATGACGGAAATGCTACCACGACTGCTTCTCGATTAGAAAAGGTTTATGGTCAAAGTGTTACGTAAAATTCATTCCCAGCAAGGGGTATTATTCTTCCTTGATGCACCTGGAGGTACTGGGCAAACACTTCTACGAAGCATACTTCTAGCAACGATCCAGAAAGGCAAATAATTGTTGTAGCTGCTACTAAAGCTTCTTCTGGCATAGCCGCCATTCAATCTTGGGCTGGCCACTCACCACAGGCTTTGGCTTCAAATTTAGCTGATCGTTCAAATCGGAAAAAATTTCAGATTTACCCGATGTCGCCCACACACCAAGGATTTTGCTTTCAATTTTGCGTGATAAGAAAGCCTGATCGGGCTTTTTTGTTGGTAGCAATCAATGACAGAATTAAAAGAACGATAAACAAGGCCCCCACACACTTCGGTGTTTTGCTAAAGACTTGAATGATTCGGGTATAAGATTTCAAAACTATATAGAACTTCTTCGTTCCACACCTAACCAACAGATTTCAGATTTACGCTATCGTTCTTGGAACGATCCGGTAAATCTGAAGCAAAAGTCCGTAGTCTGTGGCCGGGCTTATTCGGGAAGAAACAACAGTGTAAATTGCTGGTGGGATAAATTTACTATGCCACACTTAAGGTAGAAACACAATTAGGGCTTGAGACTTCCTCGAAGCCTTGTCAAATTTTTTTACAAATGCTTTTCAATGTGAGATCAAAAAACCAAGCTCTGAGGTGTCCTCGGAAGCGAGTCGCGAGGCAAGCTTTGTACAATATTTGAAATTTCCTCCCTTGAGGCCCGGAAGTGTCACTTGTTTGTCAGCTCTGCTCTTGGCTTTGACGAAATTTTACTTTACATTTTGTGAAGAAAAAAGTTCGCCGCGAGCAAGTCTCAAGAGGTTCGCTTTGAAGCTTGCTTGGATGTATTTCTGCCTTTAGATGCATTTGAGGTACTAAATCACAGTTTGCAAGATTTAATAAGCAATACTGCAATAATGCAGGGGCTTTGGTAGTCTTGTCAGCTGGTGACTTTCGACAGACACGACGACGAAGGGTATACCAGCACAAAAAATTAATGCTAGCATTACCATTATGGAATAACGTCATTAAAAGATTGGGAACTTGAGAGAGACGCAAAAGAAATGATAAAATTTCCTAATGAACTCGCAATATAGCATTTTCTGAAGGGGTATTAATGGAGAAGGTTTATCCAGAGGTAGAATAAAATAAGATTATCTATAATTGGCTTTTCATTAGGCCTATTCTAGCTCTAAAAGATGATAGTGTTAACCAAATAAATCGCTAAATTCCAGATTTAATACCATATAAATGGGAACTTTTCTTTCAGTACATACTGTTGCAGGAAGCGATTCGCAGTGTATCCTTTCCAGTAGAATTTCTAAGCTCATTATAAATATCAGGAATACCCTCCCATAAAGTTAAGCTCAAAGTTGGGTTCACTATTTGGTAATGCGTGGCAACGACCCACCACAACTATTAACAAGCCTTAAGGATAAATTTTAAAGTTTACTGGTATTCATTTAGAGACTCTTTGCTTTTCGTATGGGCAGTAATACGTACATATAACGTGGTCTATGGAAACGTCCTACAATATTGGATTTTTTACATTCAAAGTTTCTAGGATTATATTTTTGGAATTTTAAGTTAAAAAACTCAAAAATGTTAGCATTCAGTGATGGATTACTTATTTTTTACCATTCGAAACAGAATATTTTAGGTAGTATGTAATAAATTGAAGCAGACTGTTGAATATGAGAATGATTTGAACAGAATGGGCAGAAGCTCAACTGGTATCATTAAAATGGCAGACAAGCTTTCCTTTCGTTGACTTTGCTTATTAGTGGTTTGTAAATACTCCTCAAATTGTGAATTATTACCATTATTATTACTACTTTTACCTTCGTCTATCCTTACAATGGAGCAAATTTTAAGTATGCAAAATATTTTGAGTAATTTTGTCAATTTGGCACGGTAAGAAGACAGGTTTAATTGCTTCGTAAACAAGTTACTACCGCATCAATTTCTAATGAGCTTATGAAGTTACTCCTCAACAATCAAGCGATTTCTTTACATTTACTGCGATGAAAATATTTTTTCCAAGTCAGCAGGCACTGAACTCTACCAAGGCTATCTTTATTAGCTCGTGCTGATACAATCTGCAATTATGACCGCTTATTCAAAAATGAAGACTTAATTGAGCCTGCAATGATGAAAAGTCAACAGAAACAAAACGAATTTGCGGTTAGCCATGTATCGTGTAAATTGCTAGAAACCGTCGATCCGGCAACAACTTCCTCATATTCGTGACAGCATTGTGCCAAATGACATCACTCAAATAACAACAGCTGATGCTTCGCACCTGTTCAGGTATAATTTAATGAGCGGGAATTACGCAAAACCGCTTTTGTGGAGTGATTTTTCAGTAATTAGAAAAGCAAGTATAAATAAATTCCAAGGTAAGATTGTAACGTATCTAATAACAGCAATTCAATCTGAAGGGCTAATTCGAGCTGATTCCATGCTATTGTTGAGGGTTAATTTGCTGCAAATCCAATCAACATGCTTCGTGCTAATTTACATAAATTGAAGGTAGTGGCATGATAGCATCTAACAAAATTTTGTTACAAAACGACCTTCGAGAAAAGAAGTTTTAAGCGCACCTGTAGGTGGACCCTTATTGAAAAGGGCAACCTGATCTCTGATAAATGCAATTTCATGACTTTAGAATATAACAAGTAATCAAATAGTTTTTAAATTACAAAACACATTCTTGCGAGAACTAATCGGAATGAAATTCGTGACAAAGTGTACCATCCCTAAAAAATTTTAAGGCGAAGAAAATATTTCTGTGAATTTAACGATCATTTAGAGCACGTTACTGGGGCATTAAATCGAAATAAATGGACGTTTATGTAATGATTTTTAATAGCAATGGTTTCCAGTTCACATAAATTTCAGAAGCATGAAGCAGTCGAACCTTCAGCCGAGGTGAAAAGGATACAGAAATTATTCCATTTGCGCTTTCACAGTTCCCAGAACTCCAAATATTATTTAAGAAATGTGGGTTTAACCCCTTGTACATGAACCAAGAGTTTGATTTGTAGGCCCCAAAAAATGCTTTATAAGTTAATCACGAGTTAGACTCGGCCAAATGATACGTGAAGGTTTCTAATAATGTCTGTTTTGAACATAATCAGAAAAGTTCAAAGCATACTGCGAAAAATTGCCAGTCAGTCAGTCAAAATAAGTAAGTCAATCGTATTCAAATAAATACAGATCGTAATATGAACTTGTGGGTGAATATACTTGCAATTAAAAACTGGCCTTAATTTGATGACAGTCAAGTCAGTTAATAAAAACAATAAAATTGTGGTATTACTTATAAATAGTAAATACGACATCATATTGCATTTTTTCTTTCCTAAAGAAGCTGAAACGGGGCAGACCTAAGAATGCAGGCCTCCTCCAGGCCCACTGTTAATCCAATCAAGAAAAAAAGAAGGGAGGAAACGAATACTCTCAGCAGTCCCGCCACCTGGTGAAACTCAGGATGCACCCCTAGCTCCAAGGAAGTATTCTCCCATGAATCTGTACCTTTTTGCCGAAAGTGATGCCCCACAGTGGACTTCATTTGAGCAGTTGACTTTGATGTGCCTTCAAGGAACTATATCCCATGACAATGGAAACCACCATTCTTATTTATGTTTATTTAATCGGAAAAGTTTTAGCTTTAAACTGATATTTGGTATCCGACACAATTAGTTGTTAGTTGTTGTCAGGGACCGCAAATAATTATTATATTTTTACTCAAGGAAAAAAAA
>QYTT01082509.1:0-10887 GCA_006980735.1 Dasypogon diadema
GATGAATATTTCGATGATGACCTTCAATATGGTAGGTTTATTTTACTATATTGTTTACATTTATAATTTTTACACATTTATGGGAAGTATATTTATACTAAAAATAGTGATTTTACTTATTCTCTGAACTATTATTAAATTTTTTTATATCCATATAATGGAGCACAATTAATTATATGCACAAAAACTTTATTGCTTCTAACCAAATGATTTTCAATTAAAATTTCAATGTTGTATGATATATTCATGTCACTGCGAGTCCAGACTGTAGACCGATGTTTTCAACAAATTGCAGTAGCTTTATCCTTATACATTTTAAATATTTTCGGCCTAATATTAAGTTCAAAATTCCAATTAGGATTTTCACATAAATTTCACCACAAGTTTGATATGTTAATTTCAACTTTCACTGACTTGCAAGTGAGCAATTTCAACTTCTCGGCTTCACATAAAATCCCACGAAATCGTTTTTGTCAACGTCAAAAATGTTATTGGATTTCAACATAAGAAAATTCGTCAGCAAGGCAAGGCACCCGCGCCATGGTTGTGTGGTCTGCATATTGGGTTCGATGCCTGCAAAGGACACTTGCGAGGTCACTGGGATGTTGCGTTGTCACTTTCCTTCCCCAGCTGTGCTGTGCGCCTTATAAAGTTGCCTACGGAGCTTAGGCCGGAGAAAATAAAAGTGATACAAGTGTGGCTACAGTTAAGCGTAGAAGTTTTTTGTAAGTAGATTTTTTTGATGACGGAAGATCAAGTTGAAAATTTCAATATTGCACCGACTTTCTATCTCAGCCGGTCATCCTTCTCCGCCGCCGGACGTCCGTACACCTCGCGCTAAGTCCGCCATATGGCCTAGCGCCGCGTTTTTTCATTTGGGGGTTTAGTAATTTTGAAAAAAAAACTTGTAATGTCTTTTAAGTCGTGCATTTTCTCAGTGAATCTTTTTGTTGGCTCTAGGGGTTTCGTGTCTCATTCTCTTCATTATATAAGTCTCCTGTGATCGATGTAAAAACGTGACAAAACATAATAAATGTAATAAAGGAAGAAATAAAATAAAACTACGGAGAATAATACCATCGACCAAGCAATAACAAAAAGACTAGTCGGCTCCTAAGGCAGACCGTGAACACTTTGTCTCTACTTTTGGCCTAGTGATGCCTCGCCTGAGAGCTATAGATTGTGAAGTGTTTATTACTTTCAGTACAGAGCGAAGAAGGTGAAAAGGTTCAGGCGAGACGTCGATGGGTGAAAATTCGTGAAAAAGCGTTCACGGTCTGCTTTAGGAGCTGAACAGTCTTTCTGTTATTACTTGACCGATGATAATACTCTACCCAGTGATCAAAAATAAAACACCCAAAGTCTCAAAACACAGACTAAGATATCTATAATCTAAAAGTAAAGTGAATATCAAAGGCACAACGTGCATTTTCAAAGAGCGAAAAAATCCTAAAGGGATTTATAAAACTCAGGTTTGGAAGAAAGTAATAAATCCGAAAAGTTACTAATCTATCGAAATCTCTGCAAAGCAAAATTCTTTTTGACGATATATATTGTTTCCACGATAAACGATATTTCCGCAATAAATGTCTCGTCAATATAAATATCCTTTTCGGGAATACTTATATAAAGTTTGGTTTTTACATTTTTCTGGAATATTTAGCAAAACAGTTTAAATTTTAGCTATGTGACTAAGACGTTGATTTTTTACAATATCGAAATAAAACATCTTATTTCATTATTATTTGTTGGGTACGATCGCTATTTCAAATGTGTGTGGTTTTCTAAGAATTCTTGAGCGTATAAATTCGTCTGTTTAATTATAGTATTTATGATATTATTATCTAAACATTTTTTCATATAAAAGAGCAATCACTTCTAAACCTTGGACTTAGAGCTATATTTAACAAATAAGGGGTAACCTTCGTACAACACGGGAGTTATGTTCCATAAAGACTCGGCGTTAAACAAATCGTGCTAATATAAAATGGAAAGCCACATTCTACAATTTTTTAAATAAAAAATGAAATTGTGTATTAAATCTGAATTGTGCTGATCTAGGTGCCATAGTTTCTGAATCGCATAGAACTGCCAAGCCAGTCATAGTGGTAATCTCTTTTTCAACAGCATTATTTAGCGTAGTATTTTCTTCTCTGTTGTAAGTAGTTGCATGGTTCCAGTGTTAACCTGGGATGTCACATACTGTAAATTGCGGTTCATCGAAACCACAATCGGGCCGTGTTGTGAGATGGTTGCTTTCAAGATTGAACATTGTACGATACTATCACTGGCCTTCCGTTTAAAGAAAGAGAAAATAAACTAATAAAGGGAAGGTTACTAAATACTTTAATGATGCCCATTGCATTCTGAGAAAATTATACTTTTTTATGTTTGTGTGGAAGTGAAGAATATTTTTTTCGAAAAAATATTTTCTTTTAAAGGCTGACACTCATTGCAATCAGATACACCAAAATTTTGGTTTATCACATAATTGGGTTTATGACCAGTGACTGATTTGGCAAACTCATCCACGCATACACCAAATGTAGGTTAGGTTAGGTTTTGCGTGTTTATATATCTGAGAAATGAAGCGGTTTTTCATAAACCACAAAGCGGTTTTTTTTCTGCTCGTATAAACGCGGTAATTGTTTAATGAGAACAGTGAATTGTCTTTTCTACTAAAGATCTGTGGACTATACACTGGTAGTAATTAATTATTCAGTTTTTATGAAGAATTTAGAAAATTTATTGAAAATATTTACGACAGAATGAATCGTGCTGTAGAAGCTTTTAACTTCTAACTTCAACTTCTAACTTTTAACTTCAATGATAATTTTGTCTCTTTAAAAATATATCGCAAGTATCATTCAGTATCTTTATGTTGAAATGCATTTCTTTGTCCGCATTAGATAATGTGTACCTAAAATGTGGTTGCTTAAACGAATGTAAGATTCGAGAGGATTCTCCATGAGGACAATTTACCAGTTATTGGAACATTAGCACAAAAATATTTGGAAATTCTTTTTTGGTAAGACATAAAGAATTCATTGTAAGATAAAAAGCTTACTCAATAAATCATTTAGAATATATATGCCGTTTATTTTGAAAGTGGCCTAAATTACATTTCTCAAATTTGGTAAAAATCGAAATATAAGTATAATGTGGTATAATTTAAGTTCTTTAGAATCAAATTTTTTCTGTAGTTGTAAAAATCGGGTTAGGCCACTTTCAAAAGCTCATTTGTAAATTTATTTTGTGATTAATGCAATAATAATAATCATATCTATCTTAATCACCACACGTGATGAGCTCATCCGTTTCTTGACAAATGCTGCAACTGAACACTATTACTGTGAACTCCCAACATTGAAAAAAAGATCTTCTCTCTTCTCTGATCGGTTTTCACTTTTTCCTCCATTTAATTTCATAGATTTTTTGCTGACTAAATATAAACTTTTCGGATATCAATCCCACATCTTAGAGAAATTTCTTTTACATTTTTTATATGGAAGTCGTTTTTTTACATAATATAAAATTACTAAACAGTAAAATATAGTAGCAGCCATTATATTAATAAACGTATGTGTACTCGTACTATAGCTGTGTTCTTTTGGGCAACAGAGTTATGAAAGCTGAAAAGAACGGTTGGAATCCATGGAGTGCATAGCTAATTCTTCTTCTTCTCTTTTTCTCTTTTTAAGCAAACCCGAGATAAGTAAAGACCGTTAGTGTATATTTTAATTGCTATGATGAGCAAAATCAACTTTTAAACACAAAAACTTTCAATAAGCGCCATCTATTTTCCCGTAGAAGACTTAAATAATCCAGTAAGCTTTTTAACTCGGTTAAATAACAGAGTTAATTAAACCCAGTTAATGTATGACAACTCTGTACTCTGCTGCCAAAAGAACGCGGCTTATGACACGTAAGAAATGTTTAGAAATGCAGTTTAGCATAAAGAAGAAACAAGAATATCTATAATACAAAAAATTAAGAGATTGTGCCTATGAGAAGTAATTTTTTCCATTGTCCATTGCACATTCATTTCTTTATAATAAAACAATACTGTAATTCAATTGTTTAACAAATCTTTTATTTGGTACTGACAACTGTGATTCTAGGGAAAGGTACTGTGTTCGTAACTCCCCATAATACAAGTAATATTCCTATTCATTTCTTATTCTTAAGTGCACACAAACGAGTACATTTTTCACATATTTACATTTTGTTGTACAGTATTGTTTTTTAAGTAGAATTTCATTTCTAACGATATCATTAACACCACATTTACACTAACCTATTTTGTTTAAAATTATTTTCAGATGATGATTACCTTGCTTTTTTATTTTACATGCTTGATGTTTTCTCTTGAAGAACATGATGCGTTATCTATTATTTAATAAGCATTGAGCACAGTTGCTCGGTTTGTTTTCAAACTTAATTTATGTAGAAATCTCTCACATTCCTTTCTTTATATGTTTTTGTTAAGCAACTTTGAATAAATGTTTCTTTTCATGATTTATGCTTTTGAATTAAGTTTACCTGCCTGGATTCTGGTGTAGGTACCTTGGACTATATCAAGTGGTTCCGTCCTTGATCTTATTTTAGAGTTGGTGTATAATGTTTCTACTTGTCAGGTAGTCAATTAGGTATAAGGAGGGTTGGAAATATAATATAAAAAATATGGAAAATGCCGAACAAACCAATAAGAAGCGCCAGGTAATATTAGGTCTGATCCTGTATTGACAAGAAGTATGATGCATTCATAGGGCCTTACAGAAAACTATTCCTGTACTCAATCCGAGCGAGAAATTACTAAAGAAAAGTAAAATTACAAAAAAACTGTTACCGTAAGGTAGAGTGGTAGAGCTTGGATCAGGAAATTAAAGGATATAGCCCCTCATATACAAAATCCATGCATTTGAGCGTAAGTAAATTTTCAATTCCCATAAATATAATGCGATTCCTGGTAATCAGTCTTCATAAAAATCGTCGGAAACAAAATTTGTGTCCAGGTATGCTCATGTCTAGGAGAAATCTTAGTAAGAATATTATTTCTTCAAAGGGGCGAGAAAATTAAATTCACAGAAAGGATTGTGATAATTATTGCATGAAATGAATTTTTTAGGTAATTTAAATCTAATGATTTTTAATGTAAACCTAATAAAACTAATTTCTAGAGAGTTAAATTTCATAAGCATTTGTAAAAATTATGAGCACGAGAATTTTTGCCTAGGTAAACAACAATTTGCTTTTCGATTGGATCATTCAAAAGCTCAGGGCTCTTAAGTTTTATTTTATGCATACACTGAATATTTTTTTCGTAGAAGTACTAGTAGTAGTAGTAGTAGTACACATTATTTACGTTTGCGTAGTGTTTTCACTTTTAGGTTTAAACAGAATTGCGACTCTTAACATCGACGTGCTCATAAACTTATGATTTATTTATTTACTATTATTTATGTTTTATTCAACCACATATTGCATGGTTTTCTGTTGAACCTTAACATTCCCAATTTTAACAAAAAATAGTCTACATTTTTGGGGTAAGGGTACCCCAAATAATTTAATCATAAAAAATAATTTGTTATCCAAAAAGCTCTACTGTATTTTTATTTTTCTAATATTTTATTACAATTTACAAACTAATTTTCTATAAGAATATTACATTTTTTGCGAAATAAATCGATATACTTACTTTTCTTGTTGTGAATTATCTCCAACGTACTTTACAAAAACTCCTGTAGATAAACATTAAAATTACTGATAAAAATAACAGTCAAATGCATTTACAGCCTATTAAAGTGCCCGTCTATTGCCATGGTCAAAGTAAGCAAAGAGATTAAAACAGAAAATTTAGTATAAACCAATTTTGTTACATAGAAAGATAATTTCGATGAGCAGGTAAGTTAGAAAATATAACATCGCCTTGTCGTGGCTTAGGAAAACAATATTCTCTTTAGTGACAATTGCTCAATGTCCCTATGAATATGCATCAAAGCGAGACCAGTAAGTCACTCTTCCCCCAAAGTGCTTTAAGCCAAGTTGTAAGGCAAACGGGGAGTTGGCAGTGAATTAAATCGTAGTACAGTAATGTCGGATTGGTGCTCATTCAAGCTAACACTTCAACGACAGTAAAATGTCGTGTATCTGAAAAAGGTATTAGTAGGCATCTTGCTATGATTGGGGAAGTTAAAAGGATCGGCACAAATATTTACCATGAATTCAACAAAAAATCATAAGCTTAGTCGTTGTCTACTCTTCATAGGATATAGGGGTTTCAAACCCTGGAGACCTAAAAAAGTAGGTTTGAAGACCGCCAAATATCTCGAACATATATTAACGAAATCTTCTTGGATATTTTACAGGTTGTTAAGCAATACTTAAGCTCTTTTTAAAAACTTTGTCAATTTTAATTTTTATAAACTACTAAGAGTACCCATAAGAAATGCCGTTTTTTTAAGTTGCGCTTAATCTATTATTATAGTCACCATAGTTTTCTATGACCTTCTTCTATCTGGTTATCAGCTTCTCTATTCTAGCTTTAAAAAATTCTGGAGTTTTGTATTCAAAAAATTCTCAACTATTGCGTTTTTGAACTCTTCATAACAATTAAATTTGTTTCTTTCCATCTAGAAAGTGCTGTAAGGATCTGAAAAAATGATAATGAAATGGGGCAGGGTCTGGTGAAAATGGAGGATTGGGGAGAATTTCCCATCCTAGTTCTCTAATTTTTTGTTGTGTCGTCCTCGCAGCATGTGATATTGCGCTATCATGTTGAAGGATAACATTGTTTCTGTAAATCAAAGCGGGATGTTTTTCTGTAATGGCCATTTTCGCTCAGTCAAGTTGAATAAACTTCCGCAGTAAAAGTTTCCCTACATTAAGCAGTTCAAAGTGAACCACATCATGGATATTCCACCAAAAAAAAAAAAGAACTTTGCTTCCACTAATATTAGGTTTTGCAGTTTCCCTTGGTAGTTCTTCAGTGCAGTCATTATTTTTTCCTCACTGGGTTATCATAGAAAACCTATTTCTCATTTCTCGTTATGACACGATTAAAAAAGACTTGTTCAAAAATGTGTAGTTAATCTATTCGCAATAAGTTTTAAATTCCCTACCAGAGCTAGTACGGAATTTTCTGGCACAATATAATAAAGTGTTACGATTTAAAAAATATGCAAAAAAGAAATAATCTCAATTGTTTTAAACCGGCAGGGTACAATACCTCCGGTGTACCTACAATACGAAACGGAGAAGAATATGGTTTCGAAGGAAGCGCATTTAAAGTTTTAAAACTTGTGAAAAAGTGCGATTTCTTATATAAATTAAATTACAACTTCTCCACGTTTCTTTGAGTTCAATTTAGATCGTGGTGGAGGTGAGAACGTGTTACTGCGGTACTACTTGTAACTAAGATAGTATGTGGTGAATATTTGCGTGTGTTGCGAATATTTTCACCAAGGGCGTCCACCTAAGGTGGACAGCATTGGAAAATAAGTTTTTCTAATTAATTTAGAACTAATCCAGTGTTTTGGTTTCTTTGATTCAGCGCTGCGCAGATATGCGGACAATTCGTATTGGAGTCAGTTGTACTTGCCTTGGACATAGAGGGAGGTCATGGAAGCCAAATTTTGGATGAAACGTCTGTTAAATCATCAGATATTGAGAACGCTTCATAATTGCAGATTTATTTTCTATTATAAGTTTTGAGTGTGAAAGCATATCTCCCATGTGAATTAGTGTAGCAAGACACATACCTTTAGTTATCCATTTTTGATTATGTTTTTGTATTGTAGTTCAACTTTATATTTTACTGTTTGCTTTTTTGTTTAATAAAAAATACTACTACTACTATTACTATATTAATTCTTAAAGAAGTTTTGCAATCGTGTTTTTCCTGTCTTGAAATTTGAAATATAGATGATCAATAAGCACTGTGTAGGTTAAAAAAAAACCCCATTTGTCGGAAATATGAACCAGACGGGTGTAAATGGAATCCGGAGATTCCCACGAAAAGATCCAGGACAGACTATCCCTTAATTTTTCATTTTGAAATAGAAGATATTGAAATATTCTGAGATTTTGAAGATTTTTTTTTCTCCACTATCTATTTTCGGTGCTCTTTAGCATTTCATGTTTTTCTCTTATATTTTTACTCCACTCTTTGTATTTTGAAAACATTATTGACTCCATATAACGAGAAAAATTGAAATTAGTGTGGCTCAATTAACTTTGGTATATCGAATATTCCCTAGAAATATAAATTTTATTGGGATAGTCCACTAAATAGAAAAAATTTTATATACACAAGTGTAACTAAAAAATCGCTATACTATATAAAGGATTTTTAACCATTTAACTTAGCTTCTTTTTCTTGTTATTTGATTGTTCTATTTCATGTGTTCTGTGGAAAAAACGTATTTTTGTTTTTGACTCAAGTAATAATTGAGTTCAAGTTGCTAAAATATTTCTCATTTTTTCGATAAATCCAAATACTGAATTACATGGCAAACTTCAGGATTGTCAACGAGCGGACTCAAAAGTAAAAATCGACTCTTTTTTTTTGATCGACTCAAATTGTGAGCGATATTCTGAGTCCGCTCAGCTAGATACCACTCTTAATTTGGGTCCATTATTAAATTGATTTGAAATTTAAATTTCTTACAACCCTGGCAAAAATTAATAGCCACTAACATAAAGAAATACTAAGTATTTTTTATTAAGTATTCATTGGATTGTGGAAATCTTTATATGTGATGTGGAATCAGAAAATGGATTTAACTGCCATGTCGTGCCCCGGTCACCGTTGACCGGCATTTAAAAAGGTCTCTCACGACGAAGACATTTTGACACGGAATTCTCTCACAAAACTGTACGAGGAAAAAATTGATTTTTGGTTTTTCGCTGAGTCTGATTCAGAAGAGTCTGCTTAATCAAATGGAAGCGGTCCCAGACTCTGAAAACAATTAATTTAGCTGTAGATCAGATTCCAAAGTAACAATATTATTGTAAAATTTTAAAATCAAACAAATTTATAAATTCAATATTTTTGCGTGGTGCGTGGGGGAAGGGATTTCTCCACTAGGTGAAAAACATTTTTTTTTCGCTAATTTTCATCCAAATTCGCACCAATATTTTTTTATCTGTACTTAATCAGTACGGCAAAACTAATTATTATCCTATCGACATGATTGTTTCACCCGCGTGCTTTATACACTGCCTGATGCAGTTCATCCAGGAAGTGGTGTCTAAGGTGTCTGAATCTTTTCGCCGACGGACAGTGGCACAGAAAGTGTGTCACTGTCTCTGTTCCCTCCCCGGATTCCCTACAATCGGAATCGCTTGAGCGACCGATCCTGTGTTGGTATGCCTTTAGGAAACTATGTTCTGGCAGGATTGAAACCAGTAACCTTAATGATGATTTATTTAATCTGAGAAGTTTAGATATTGAGCGGACGTTCGGTGGGCCCAAACGGTCATGCTGGCAAACGGGGTCACGCCCACAGCTGGTAATGTTGGCTGTTCGCCCAGTTCGCAATACGTTAGCAGATATCCTCTTGGGAGAGAGTGGGTAATCAGAGGCGGCCTCTTTCGCGCCAACTCAACTGTGGCCCGGCACCCAAAAAATATTTATTTCATTGTTATGGGACATATCGTTAAGAACGCATTTACAGTCCGTTAGTAGCTTAGATGTTACAATGTTAGGGTTTTATCATAGCCGCCTGATTGTCTGTTCAGCCCCTCAGGTTGCAGGTCCCGAAGTTTGACCGTTGATGGTGCGACCTTTTTGACGTAGATTTCTACGGGAAAGATATGAAGAACTTCTAGTGCTCGCGTACTTGTCGAACTGAGTGCCCCTGATGTGCTGCGCAAACACAAATGTTGCACTCTGTCTAAGATCTTGCGCTTGCGTTCTATCTTCAGTCTTCCACCACAAAGCTGCATCATGGGTAATAATGGATTACATGACGCTAGTATATTACCACGTTAGCATCCATGGTCTATGTCCCCAATTTTTACCAATGGCCGTTCGACAGATAGATAAAAACCGTATAAGTCTTTCTTGCCCTATCCTCCAAATGTAATTTTCAGCTAAGCTTTTTTTCCAAGATAACCCCCAGCCCCCAGGTACTTCACGTTCTCCTCCTTCTGTTGAAGAGATAAAGCTCAGTCTTTCGAGGGTTAATGATGAGACCGAAGTCTCTTCTCAATTAACAACTAATCGAATAGCACTGATTCTGTTATTGAAACTTCTGCCTACATTTCTACAGTGGCAGTTTCTTTTGAGTGATATTTTCCTAATAACGGGATGCTGAAGGTTGTGGAGCAGATATACGTTTTTGTTTTTTTATAAAGGATCCCGTACTTTTCCTATGGAAATTGTTTTTAGACGAAATTGGCTGAAACCGACGAATGTTGTAGCATTGAATGTTTTGATTAAAAATCCCAATGAGTCCAATCGCTCAGTATTGTTATAAGTTGTTAAAGTGTTTGATTTTTACAATTTTATCAATGAAAACTGTCCGTCAATATGCAAAGTCCGTTCGAGATACATCGCAATTCTAAAAGTAACTATGAGTTAAAAAACACTACTTAGATACGGAGTGCGTTTTGAAGATAATGAATAAACAGAAATTATATTAGAAGTACTCATTTCAGTCAATACATATTACGATCTTACATAGAAATTTATGTTCAGCGGA
This sequence comes from Dasypogon diadema, assembly GCA_006980735.1. NCBI lineage: Eukaryota > Metazoa > Arthropoda > Insecta > Diptera > Asilidae > Dasypogon > Dasypogon diadema. The sequence goes on from QYTT01082509.1 coordinate 10,707, forward strand.
ACGTCTGGTGCTCTTTGTGATAAACTTAAGAATAAAAACTCTTAAGTATAAAATACTTGTGTTCTCCTCTTGAGTACAATATTTGAATCTTAAACAAGAATATTTATAAAGATAAGTTATACACACATTAATAATATTATCCTTTTAACTTTGCTTTAATAACCAATTCTCAATTTTGATG
>QYTT01082510.1:0-13687 GCA_006980735.1 Dasypogon diadema
CTGCCTTCCTAGTTTTCTACCTCGTCCTGATTTACCGTCCAGTTCAGCTAGAAAATTCTGAAATTAAAACTCTGCAGTTGCAAATGTTGACATCTTTAGGCGATGCCTTGTGGAACTATATATATAAAAAGTCTTTAAATAACATTTCCTGAAAAAAAAAGAAAAATGTTAAAATGGTGCTCTGTCTGGAGTTCAGGGAATCACAGCTCCTGTATTCACCATCATCTGCCTAAGGTGAATCCGGACGGAATGCTAAAAGAGAACATCCCTAAAATGATTTCGGAGGATATGATAGCGTGGATTAAATGAAACATTGCAAATAAGGCAAGAATATGATCTCCTCTTACATGTATAGAAATGTCGATGAGGATTTTTAGTCCTCTAGACTCTAGAGATTCCTCCTCGCTGTATAAATCAACTAAATCCAGCCTAATCACATTTAGTTCACATCGCGACGAATTTTGAATAGACTACCATAAAAGTCGGTCTGGCAAGAAATGGGGGAAGATATATCGTATTGTGGCAGTGCAGTCATCCAGGTACACTCACACATGAATGAAAATAATTGGTGAAATTAGGTACGCATCAAAGGTCTTCAATTACGATGCCTCCTCACCTTTGAGTTCAATTTATTACGCTTCATGATAATATGTTATTACCCGCACCGTGTTCAATATATTCTGGCTCCTTCCCTGCAGCGCAGTTCTTTTGGGCAGGTATGATGATAACATCGGAGAGAATGGGTAAATTCGTCCTGGATTTTTTGTGTTAAGATTTATGCCGTCAACGGATTTCGCTGCTCTTTGGAAAGCACTTTTGGGATGGCTTTTGTGTTTCGCTTGGGAAAAATTCATTTAAGGTTGGCTGCTTGTATTTTTGCAATTGAAATCTTTTAAAGAGGGAATAGTATTAGTAAGATAATACTATAATAATGACATTGGCACTTCTGGATACCACAAAACTTTTACTTGATTTAATTTTTTGTTTTATCAAAAATATGTTTAGGTTCTGTGGTATGGAAAACATATATGGATGTTAGCCAGGCTTTATTTCGACATATAAATCGTGATGTCACTCTGGATAAATTGAGCTTGAATCTTTGTTAGAGGAAAAAGAAGATACATTCCAATTGGAAGCGAGCAAAAGAGACGTGATTTTTAAAGAATTTTTTGTGTAATTTTTAATATAATAGGGTCCGCGTTTATTTCACATGTTAATTTTAATTTTAATATTTACATTTACATCACTTATTGCAAAATCGTCACCACTGAAAAGCTGTGAGAACAAAATATCCAGAGTGACGTCACAAAATGGCCATTCAAACAAAAAACCTAGCTAACCTTGTAGTCTGTAAACCGTGGTTCGTCCTTATAAATTATTTTGAATATTTTGAAACTTGCCTGACCCATTTGTTAGAGAGAATGTGCCCAATTTGACAAAGCTCCTTACATTAATACTTTTCACAGACATTATTACTAAGATATTTTTCATAAAATTATTTTGATACTATACTCACATTGAATATATGATATTTAGGGCTGTGATATTTATTTTATAGGTGTTTTTAGATTCAAGTGTAAAAGATTAGTGAATAGTACAATATTATTTTTTAATCACAATAAATCTGCTGTTAAGTAGATATGTTTTGTGAGTTTTTTTTCCAGTGAAAAACCTGTGATTCTCTTGCCCGAATTATGCCCACGTCTACATCGCCTGCTTGCCCAGGTATATAGTGAAATATTATTTGAAATATTCAGGCAACATTTATACTTTTTTTAATGCCATACCCAGTTTTAGCCACCCCTAACACAATTTCGTATATCATAAAGAAAGTTTTTCCCACATTTGAAATAGTTTTGATCAACCCTCAAGAAGTTCTTACAGTCAGTAAAATTACTCATAATTTACAACCCACTGGTAGAAAATGTTATGTACGTCAGATTATTTACGCCATTTTTGTTTTAGCGTACTATCCAATTTTTCGCAATCATCAAAATGTTTTACTATACGTTCAACTTTAAAAAAATCTAAACTACTAAACTTCAAAACTAGATAGTAAAATATACCTGTAAAATTATTAAGTAACCTGACGACTTGTCCTATGTCCTATAGTCTCTGTCTCTAATGCCCCGTTTTGTAGGAAACATCCTAAGGATCAGTACTTTGTCCAATTCTATTTTCAATGTTTCGGCAATGTTATAACACCTTTTTTCAGAACAAAATTCTGAAAAATTTATTTAGCTAAATACAGATGATACACAATTATAATCATTAAGTTCTCATTAGCTTTAAAGAAATCTTAGGCTGATGATTTGAATTTTTTTCATTTTAATTTCTTCCATAATAGACTCTGGAAATTCAATATTCCTCTTGGAATTTTAGATATCACTTGTACCTCTTGGATATAAAATTTGTCTAATTTTCGACAGTAATACGTTTTGTTGGCAGAGATTATGTAGGTTTACCCTTTTGGAACTCTATTAATTTTAATTGTTTTACTAATTTGATCTATTAAAAATAAGTAAACTTTATTGTCTAAATTACTTGTTTAAAAAATGTTGATTTTCGAACGTGGATGTATAACATATTTGTTTGTGGTCATTGTCAATATAGTGTGCTGTCCGTCCATTTATTATTGTTTTTAGAGGTATCGATCTTATGGACTTGGAATATGGCAGTTATCTGCATTTCAAGGTATATGAATACTACAGTTATTAGTTTTTTATGGTATTGTTTCTGCGACCCTTAAAAGAATTTGCTCCATATTCTTTTACGCTCAAAGTTATAATGCACCCATCAACTTCAAAAATCTTATAACAAAATAAAAAATGCAATAAAACTTAACGAAATCAGCACGTATACAATAATAGGTCATGTAAATATCTTACATTATGGTTTTTGAAAACTTACCTAAAACTTCTTAATAATTGTCCGTTTTCTCAACACATTTTATTTTCAGTTTTAAAACACGTTTATTTGCAACTACTCTTAATTCTACAACCCGTCTCCAAAGTTCTGTCCTCTGATGAAAATCCTCTCCTCGTCCATCGAAAAATTCTTGTAAATCTGTACGAAGAAGCTCTTCATTTTCATGATTCTTTCCCTATAGATGATTGCTGAGTAATCGGCACAGGTGAAAATCAGAAGGTGTAAGGTTCGGTAAATACGGTGAGTGGGATTGAATTTCCCAGCCTAAATCGGCCAATTTCTATGTATTGGGTGATGATCGTGGTGGTGTGTTTTGTGTTATCCTGGTGGAAGATGAGCCTACCATTGTTAAGCCAATGTCACACGAGCGTACAAATGGATGGGCCTGATAGTAAAAAATTGATTAACAGGAATGCACGCAAATTTAGTATGGGTCGAAAGTTGCACCTGTCCATTAAAAGGCTAATTTTCACTGTCACGCGCTTCCATTTAGCACTGGTGTAACATTGGCTTTAATGAGCGCTGGACGCTTATCATAAAGATCCACTTGAAGTCTCTGCAGTTGTTGAGAACATACCTATGTAGTAAGGGTCGCGCTCGGCGGCAGAAGCTCTCAATGGATATTTCCATCATACGAAAACTCTTAGTTAATTCTTTTCTTCGAGTTTTTAATTAATTTCACATCAGCCCTTTAGATCTGTCTTTTCTTTGCTTCTCTTTGATAGGAAAATAAATTTCTTGCTAGTTTCTTTTGCTATACCATCTTTTTGTAGGGAAAAGTCATCTTATTTTTAGATAATTTGAAAGATATTTTTGTGAAGAGAATCCAGAATAAAATTACATGCTGGTATAACGTACGGATCAAGTTAATTGACTTCTGCAAGGACAAACAACTATATTATACTTTCATCTACATTCTACACTGAAAGCAATTCAGTGTTCCTTACCATCCACCCCTCCCTCCCCCCGTTTCTCTAATAAAAGATAAATCCAGGCCTGTGACCTCTTTCTCAATTTACCCTTAAACATTAGAAACGAAATCACACAAAAGAGTCAGCATTTCTGACGCCCTCATAATTCATAAATTCTTAATTCCCTCAGTGACTAATTCAATTTTCTTTAAGTACCCATTCACTTTCCTCGAGAACATATCAATATCTTTCAGAAACTATCCCTAGGGTAATGAAAATGGAAGAAGAGAAAACTGGCCAAGTCATCGGTACTCATTCATGTCACAGGTGTACCATGAGCACCCAATTATGTGTTCTATACCAAAAGTATCTAAAAATATTTCGTTCCTTGGTTTAATGATATTCGTTATGTCCTTGACTACCTTTGAAGCAAGGAATTTTGGTTTCCTTTCATGTTGCATCACTTCTGAAGTCTTTGGTCCTTAATCTGATTACTTAGTGAACACCTTTGATTAATCATTCAAGGATCCGGGAGGGCAGACAATTAACATGCTTCCATTAGGATTAGTCTGTAAAAGTTCCATTACCACCACAACAATGGCGGGAACAAAGCTCCAAATGCCAATCAGTGCTAAGTAGTCTTACTAGATGTCGAATGGAGGATAGAAGTGCGTCAGATGGGAAGTGAAGTGAAAATACATTTTGTGCTTTTATTGAAGATTTTGCGGATCGAGTAATAATAAAAGACAGGGGAAATGTTGAATTCAATTCAAGTGGAAAATGATTCTTCCGTAGATTCCTTTTTCCGTTTTTGAATTGTTGAAATTCCATCGTATTTTATGTTGCCTTGCGATGTGGACTGCAACGATTTTAGCTGCTTGTATTATATGACCCTGAATTTTACGGATATTGCCATTAAGTGTGCCGTTGTAGGATATATTTATGAAAATATGAGTATGAGTAAACATAAGAAATTTGATCACTTGTTTAAAGGCCTCCATGAGTCCATGTTTGCTTATTGTATTCGATCTCTTGTTTACGTGAATATTTTTAGAGAAAATCAGGTTATTTTCTCGTGAAGCATGTAATTCAATTTTGCTTGAATGACGCACTACTTTAACTCACGCCATTGTGTGTTAACGCATGAGTTCCTACAGTAACTTTTTGGTTAAATTGTGGTATCTTAAACTTTTTCAGTTTTATATCAATTATTTTCCTGGCCAGACAAGAACCTTTTGTTATATTTGATTATTTTCATTGAGCAAGGAATTTAATGAAATTTGTGACCAGATACTTAGAATCTTCGATTTTATTTGACTCTCCCTGCAAATTTCTTATTTTGTTACTTTGTTCAAGTTGAAAAACAAAAATAGTATGAAACTCCATGAAAAGGTGTCACGCTTGAGTAGGAGATGTATTGTGGTTTGTATGAAAGTAATTGAATTATTAATGAATATTATGATGCAAAATATATTCTTGGTAAATGCAGGCAGAGAGAAGGAAAAGTAGAATGTTAAAAGTATTCAAATGGATGCAGTTCTTCTTATGCTATGAGTTACGAAGTCGAAAGGTGTACAATGTAATTTTCATTTAATACTATGTGTAGATATATAGAAATGTAGTTTTCTTTGATGGAATTCTAAAATTACTTTAACTTCGGTTATAACAAAAATTATCATATTTAAATATTATAATTTTAAGTTTTGCTTATGGCGTGCAAAAAAGAGTGTTACTGAAAATGTGTTGCGTGTTGCGTTAGGCATTACTTTAATGAAGACTAGATTAGATATTTCAGTAACTAAGCTAACTAAAAAATAGTACAAGCCAGCCAACTACCGTCACATTGGTGTAGCAGAGTGTCGATAGTTTTCAATATTTAGTTTTAATTAAAAGCGTCAATAGGTACTGATAATGCCCAGCAATCAGCAGTAGTTAGTGTACGAATATTGGAAAGATAAACATTAGTAAGGTGGAATAAAAATAAATGGGAGTATAGATAAATGCATCATTCGGTTTTTTTCATTTTTGAGAATTGACTGATAATAAGCAATATTCGAAAATATTGGCAAAGTGTTATTTATATATAAAAACAATTTATTCCTTATTGCATTTACATTTAACCCTATCTGGTTGATATTTTAAACTTTATTTTAACTACACCAAATTACCCTGATGTATGGAAATCTGTAGGGCGTATTCAATTCAATTCATTGTAATCTATGGTCTTAAAAAGAACACTATCTCATAATTGTAACAAAGCCTAAGCTGGCTAGAAATGACAAATAAGCTAATGCTCTCTTATTCTAATGGAAAGATTCATGCAAAAAGTCCACCACTGTTTAAGAATTGCAAATATTTTGAAGATCAGAGTTTTATAGGTTAGACTAGGTCATTGTCCAGATCTCATCTAGATTAATCAATATTCTTTTTATAGATTACTATGGATTGGGTTTTTTTTTTAAATTAAGAGTGAGATTATTGCATGAAGCCGATTCACTTATTCGCTCAAATCTGAATTTACTTTGTGTATTTCATTTTTTGGCATTAATAGGTGTAGTCACACCTCATCCGTATTCTTAAGTAATTTACAATTCAAAGACAATACGTATTCAGATCGTTAATGTACATAGTAAATAACAGAAGACTGAGAACAGGTCCCTGTGAGACTATAAATAGCAGTTTAATATTTTAAAAGTATTCGTTATCAATATCAACACAATGGAACCGATTAGTGATATAGTTTCTGATTTTTGGTATAGGAAAATGTAAGTTTTCGACCAAAATTTCAGACCGATTTTTCACTTTTTCACAAAAATAAAAGTTATAAATTTCGGAATGGTCTCAAAAAATTGTAATAAATTAGCAAAGTAAAAAAATAAAAAAGCTTTTATAGTGACGTAGTCTTTTTATTTTTATCTGCACCAAAAAGTAGAAAATAATTTTTTTACTAAATGATTATTAAAATTTTAAACGTGTTACAATTCACTTTTGTAATAAAAATTATTATAAATCCGTCTGTCTGTTTGGACAGACAGATTCCGCACGGAATTTTGTTTTATAATATGTATAGATAGATATAGAGTTTTCAATGACAACTTATTGCTAGCTTTCTATCGAGTCTATTCTATAGGAGTCGTTCGATCTGGTGTATCACAAAATTGCATACTGAGACTGTTGCCTTTTAGAAACTTCATCAATTGTAATTGTAGCTACCGTTTTGCATGCTATAAAATTGCTATAAACTGATGACATTTTCCTATTAGATTATTCTATTCCCTAAATAGGATGAGCATTCCAAACTCTCCTAACTTGAACACCTTAGGGGTTCAGGTATCCAACGTTCTTAGTTGGTAGGATCACATGTTTGCTATTGCAAAGAATTCGATGAAGTGCCTGGGCTTTTTGAATCGATGCAAGAAATACTTTACTTTACTTGATCTAGCGCTCATCTATGTATAAGTTTCATATTAAATTCAGACTTGAATATAATTGACACATATGTGCAGGGTCAGGACGTACTGCTTTGTCCGCATTAGATAAATTCTAAAAGAAAGCACTTAAGGTCATTGGCGACGAGATGAATACTTACAAAAGCGATTCGCTGGAGTATCGACGTAATGTTACTTATCTTACTCTCTTTTATCGCTTTTTAATGGGCATTGTTCCAGCGAAATCTCCGGTCTGATTCCTTGTAGATTAATCCCTACGAGTGTCACACATGAGTCGAGCCGTTTTCATGCCTTCGTCCTCGAGATAAAATCTAGCAGAACAATGAAATTTTGAGATTCCTTCTTAAGCAGAATTATACGGACGTGGAATAGACTACCATCTTCTGTTTGTCCCGTCGATTACAGGCCGCAGTTATTTAATCAGAATGTACACCAACATTTTCGCTTGACCTCCTAATTCCTATTTCCCCAACCCCAATTTTCTTTTTACCATGTCTGTGCATAGCATCAAAGCGCATCCCCTGAACTTTGGCTGCACCGTAAAAAGAGTTGAAGTTAGTTAAAATTGTTTTTCTGAAACATTTATTAAAATCAGGAAATTTGAATTTCAAATGACGGTGAATTTTAGTGCATTTATTTTTTCTAATGTTTAAGATGAAAAGGATAAGAGAAACTTCTTTACCCGTCACCATTTCCTACGGTTTAATTCCGCTTTTTCATTTTTCGTCATTTACTAATGAAAACTAAATAATGCAAGTTCTTTCTATAGAAAAATGAAGTGTTTGAAATTCTATCGTAACCCCTAAATGTAAAGCACACTTAACTATTCGGGGGTGCCCACGTAGCCACGGTATTTTTGAAATTCGACAGTTGAATCAATTTTTATGTTTATCAGTGAAAGCTGTTTATCCAAATTTTGTAACCAAAGAACAATATTACTTACTTGCTTGGCTGAAAATATTTATCTTATTACTGAAAATTGTCAAAGAAAAGATAGTACCCTCTTACCCTGGTCTCCCCTATAATAAATAATGTGACAAAAATAACAATTATTCAGTAATATAAAATTCTCCGGCTTTAGCATTGTCATGATATTGATTTCAATTACGAATTTGGTTAAGCACAGGGTTCTTCTTCTACAGGAACTCCTACACCAATAGGAGGCTGTTTAGTTCCTTCTTAACCTTTGTAAATTTCAAACCCTTTAATTTTATCAATACTCCTATTTCTTAAAGTTGGTGGAAATGTGGGACATAAATTGGAATAATATATGCATCGGTCCACAACTTATTCAATTTTTGGCAAATTTTGGGTAGTGTTTAGAAGGTTTCGGAAAATTTGGTGATATTGTTCGGATAATCCAAACTGCTCTAAAAATTGGCTCAATTTTTGGTATAGACATAGATACTCAATCTATCTTGGTAGAAATTCTCAATATCTTGGTAGAAATTCAAATTCTTCCTCCCAACAATATTTTCCGGCTCGAAGGACCAATATGCGTTCAAATCTCTTTTCGGAAACACACCCACACACACAAGTTTCTTGTTTTATTTTATTTTCGCATTTATGTAATGACAGCTGAGTAAACATCACATAAATTACGACGTTCAAGAAAAATTACAAATTAATTGAAAACTCACCGCTTTACTACGAGTATTTAATTTAAAAGACACATACCGTCTTGCCGCACTGGCTTGTTGTTCTTTAATTAACTGTTCTGTGACTCAACTAACTGCACTTCCTTCTGATCCATATCCATCGATGTCTTTTTCTGCAAATCCGTTGTTTTTCATATTTCAATTTGGAGTCTATGGTATTGTGACAATTCGTGTGGATTGCTTCTGTTGCAGTTTTCTGTTGATGGGTCGTGTAGGTTAATGTTCTTTTGCAGCGGATAGACATCACATGCCGTAGACGTCACTAAGTAGATACTGCAAAAAGTTTTAATCGAATAAATGATATCTAAGTGAATCACTGCTAAACAGTATATACGAAATCCGGAAATATCTTGATGTCGCGCAATGTTAATAATGATGTATGCACTGATGGAGCCTTTACCTCAGGGAAAAGAGAAAAGATGTAGGAGATACCTCAATAAAACTGCATGTTTACGTAACAAATGTAAGATAAAATTTTATTTCAAGTGCCTTTTACTTCCCTACTGAAAGGTATGTAAGTGAAAAGTCCAAATCATAATTTTATCATTTGTTTTGAAATTTTTTATTTCTGTTATTGTCTTCAACACTGGATATTTCAGATGATATTTTTTCCACAGTTAATTAGATTCAAAACTTTATTATTTTACTAAATGCAACCACATATTTGAATAAATAATTGAACTTATTGACTTAATGACTTGTATGTGCACAAATCTAAATTTATGCGTTTGTAATTGTTAGTTCGGTTTTTTAGACAAGTTTTATACTAAGACTTAGGATTTAGTTTTTTTTTTTTAAAATTATAATTGCACGAAATACATCCCGAAAAATATTGGGAGTGTTCACGTTTTGGTGTATTTTGTAGCTTATCGTTGTATTCAGTGAAAAATACTTAAAAACCTTGAGGGTATTAACGCTTTGATGTATTTCGTACAGTATTCTTACATCGAGTGTAAACTTGCATAGCAAACTAAGGTTTTTGTGAATTCTGCACAGTATACAACAATATATTACAAAATACATCAAAGCGTGAATACCTCCATTGACTTTTTAAATTTAACCCTATTATCCCTGAAAATAACTCTTTCACGGTGTGCCATAAAATTATTTGTAATATTCTTAAGTAAAAAAAAAACGTGTAAAAAGAAAACTAACTTTTCAAGTCATCATAGGTTGCGGCCACAAGGTTATTCTAGGTGAGGTGAGCGATATTTTTTACAACACAAAAAGCTGATAAATTATGCAGACCCATGGCAAATTTCATAGACAGAGTTTTTAGAACATTATAGGAGATTTTCGCCTTTTGAATTGCAAAATCATAGACTTTGGACAGATGTAGTCATGAAGGTCTGACTGAAGCCCATCACACACTGTAACGCGTTTCTTTAACCTACGTGCGCTTCTTTTCTTCTCCTTTGTTCCTTTATCTGACCCTGTTCTTGATGATGGGTACTGATTTGATTATAGCAGCAAGAATAAATGAACCGCTGGGGTAGACTTTTTGGTGAAATGATTGGCCTCCATTTCTTTTTTCCAGATGTTCGGGAATTTTCACTCAAATAACACTTCATAAAAGGTTTTTATTGGTCGGCATATTTTATCCGCTTTCATGGAGTACACGCGTGAAAAACAGGTGTTAAAATAATACCTCAAGCGGACAGTTTGTGAATAGTTTTTTTACCTACCTGCTAGATATTCAGCTGTTGGTTATGGACATCTAAAAATTTTACTTAAAATGAGTTTTTGAGTTGTTTCTACTTGAAAACCAGAACTAAGAGGGGATACTGGAGTCGTAGATAAAGTTTTAGTAGATATGGTTGCAACACTTATAATATGAATTGCCAGAGTCCACCTGCACGGTTCCCGCCTAATCTATTTAATTGTCAGTTATCTGCTGACTTGTGCTACTCTTAATTTTTGATTTTGATTTTGAAATTCGAGATAAGCAGAAATAATAACCTATCGGCTTATTATTTTGACGAGATCTATTAACCTGCGATGCTTATTTTGAAGAAGGACGACCTGAATAATTCTCTTTTTTATAACCATTATTTTCATCAACATTAATGATGGTCCCAAGTTCTTTTTAAGAAAATGGCTTAGGAGTGTCTGTCTAAATCGCAACATAATACCTATATTTATTATTTTCTAATAAAATGGACTAGCATGTTGCAAAATTTAATTGGACAATATATTTTTCTATTATATTTAGAAGAAAACATGAATAAAAGTGAAGTGTTACGGTCGGGGCATAAAGTTGAATTTGGGATGCAATCACCCAACTTTGAGAGAATGCCCGCCATTAATTTTCTAGAACCGAAAACTTCTCTTTATATCTTATATAAAAAGCAAGGAAGCACATTAAACGACTCTATAATATTTCAAATCTGGGTAGTACACAAGGTTCTTATTAATCCCTTTTTTCTTTTCAGATGGTCGTTAGCATCTTAAACTCGGCATTTCTATAAGCATTCTATAAATCTTATGCGAATCATCTGGAGCAATCTCATATACCTACAAAGAGGAGCTTCCTATTTTAAAGGTTAACTAACGCTGACTAATTAATTTAAACCAAAACACACGAAGAACTTCGGGAATTTCATACATAAATAACTTCTTCTGGAAAGTGATAAAAGTGCGTGATGCATAACAAAAGTGTAATTTGTGGTCAAACAAAAAAGGTGTAAAGTGTAGGCAAGGTAGTGGTGGTATCTTGTATTCTTGTGGGTGATTCTCGAAAATTTTCTAATTCACTTAAAGCGAAACACTTGTGACAGGAAAGAGTCTCATTTAAAGGAGAAGCCTTGTGTGAAGAAATCCTGTTCAACATGGAGTTCCTTAAAAGGAAACATTTTTCACTGTGGATTACTTTCCTGATAACTTCCTTGGTTGACATGGGCTATGGATTACAGGGAGTACCCACATGGATGTAAGTACATTTCAGTCATTCACTTTGTGTTTATTTATGTGTGTTAAATGACGCAGTAAGAGGTTTTAAGTGGTTTAACGCAGTTCGCCGTGTTAACCTATCGTTTGTTTTAACGAGGTATTTACTGATTTTTACGATCTTGTTTTACGCGTACGCATAGCACTTAACTTGCACAGTGCCACCCACGCAAGTAGTAAAAATTCAGTTTAGAAAATTCGTTCATGGAACGTTGCGCTGGGTTGGCGTGGGATTAACCACGTTTTGTTTCCTTTTTGGGTGTGAGATTTATTTAATTTGAGCTTTTACCGGGAAAATTAGAAAATAATTGCAGGCTTAAATGTTTAATGTTTAAGGATACCTTCTTGTTGTTGGAAAGAGCTCAATACCAGTTAAATACTGGATCGATACTTAGCAGGAGCATTAAACAATTTATATGAAATATTTGGGTTTTCGGCCAATGATTTTTGCAGTTATTGATTTTTTGAAAAATGCGAAAAGCGAAAATATTGGGAATTCTGGTAGTGTCTAAAAAATCATATCTTTTGAAATATAAAATGTAGGGCAGTTGTTAATGACTCATTTTAAAGGTGAGGCTTCACAGATAACACAAAAACTAACACATGGTCATGATAAGGAACAAGGACTTTTAGCATTCCTTTTTCGTCCTTCGTCGTTTAATAACGAAAAATAAGTGGTTTTAATTGTTCCTATCTTTTAATATGTTGTATTGCTACATTTTTATTTTTCTTAAGGTGTAAACTCACTAGGAAAAACAATGTTAATTCACTATTATTCTAAGATTTATTTCTATTGGGGTCAAAATAGTATGACTGTTGAAAGCATCTGAATACTGGCCGATTCCGGAGGAAAGAGTCGAATCTGCTAAAGATATTATTGAAACAATATCTTCCTCGTAAAGAAAATTACTGAAGATGAAGAATGAAACAATTCACCATTTCTCAGTATATTTTCGAAACAACGTAGCATTAAAATTAGATAGTGCAACTTTAACTGCCATCAGTTGATTGTTTAAATTATGATTTTGTAGCAGTAAGTAAATTTCGACGCCAAATGGTAAATTTTGTGAAAAAAATAACTAGAATAAAGTGCATATCTTCTTCTTCGAATTCCATTACAAAACAATCATGAAAATCACAACACTTCCGAAATGGAGTTAGAAGGGTTGCCTATAACACACTAATTGCTTTATTGCAAACTTACGACAATGTGGTCACCTCGGATGATGAAAAAGAAATGTTTCGACTATTTAGTGGGTTTTATTTTTATACCTGCTTTAGGTACAGGTGTTTAGTGAAGCAATAAACTTGGGAATTCTATAAAAACCGCTGTGCATTGTAAAAACTAACACTCAATGGTTTTTATTAAGGAGCCTGCTGTCATGTGGACATGGAGAACCCATTATTATTGGCTGAATGGAATCATATTTAATTCTCCTCGAAATAATTGAGTGCCGAACTGGACATTGAGTTTTTATTTTAAATGAAATGTTTAAGTAGTTCAACAGCAACACGTATCTGATCCCACTGTCAAATTCGATTCAACTCGCAAACATTTGAGGTCGATATCGAGATTCCACAAGGCTATGTTATCTCGCCCGTACTATTTCTGAATTTTATTTATGATTTGTTCTTTTTCACTATAAATCCAGTTAAAAGTTTTGCAGAGGACAGTCCTTTTGACTTCATGTGTTCGTTTGAATTAGTAGTTAATTCACCAGGGAACGTTACGAACGACAATCGAGATTACATGATTAGATCGCTTAACGAAGATATCGCTAAAATACTCACTTGA